>DWON01006586.1:0-13735 GCA_018251015.1 Phocides pigmalion okeechobee
CCCGGGGCGGCACCCCCGCCCCCCTAATACCCCGCCGTAAAGCAACATGTTTTTTATGTATTGTGTTTCCGTTGGGGAGGAGTGGTTGCCGGATACACATTATTGGAGGCGACAATCTTAGTCCTCAAGAGTAAAAACGCATCCGAGTCTCTCCTTAAATAGAACTTCTGTTCTGTTTGAGATTGGACGTGGTTGTCCATGCGCTACAGTGACCCGTTTACATCAGGTGGCCTGCATGCTCGTTTCTTACTCTTTCATAATAAAAAAAATAAGCAAGATTAGACCTATTCGCCAAATTACCGTCATTACTTATTTTGAAAATGCTTTACACGAAAATATTTTTTAAACTTAAAAAAAATAGTTAAACTTAAATAAATACGCCTTATTAGACCGAACTAAAACGAAAAAATATTTTATAACTGTCCATTTCATTCAACAGCGGTAACAGACCTTATAACTATATATATTTTAATGACTTTAAGTAACAATAAGTTTAAAATCAGAATAAAGTCACCAATATAAAAAAACGTGGGTTGCTCGACACTAATTGGTACAAACTTTTATTAGCTTAGATATCTAATATTGGCGTTGTAAAACCAGGCATAGGAGAAAGCAAGCAACTGATAATTAATTTAAAACGGTTATATTTATTCGAAAAATCGTAGCTGCCAGGGGTTCAAACCTCGCACTTCTCGTGCAGTTCAGCGCTACTTGGCTCTCGCTAGAGATGTTATAAGAGCTATATTTGAATGCGATCATCACTGGATTTTTACAGCATTTCCATTTATTCATGGCCTTCCCCGCGTCGTATCGTCGATCTATCATCTTCAATACGACCTGCGATGTGTGCCTATTCCCGTTCCCCACAGACATTTCTAAAGGTCTCCATCACTCAACATAGTGATATCATCATGTTTTTGGAATTCGCCCTTTTGGACACTTGTTTCCTATTGTTGCTGTTGTGTCTGTCTATTGTTGATATTTATCGTATTGAATTCGTTAAAGCAAGTGGAGAAAATAATTAGAGAAGTACTGTCACTGACCAATAAAATATGATTACTTCTATATCTCAAGTAAAACAAAGTTATTGAGTACTTTATTTCTTTCATTGTTATCATGCTGCTAATTATTATGATCTAAATAACGTTTTTGTGTGATTGTATTCGACGACTACGATTTTAAATTAATATTATGTTATATAATGGGTACTCACGATTAAAGATTTTTGATTTTAATTGCCGATATTTCAAACCAGTTGCATGGCCGTTATATAACATAATGATAGTATTCTACTCTATTCTATTCTATTCTATTTCCCAAATATTTCTAGAAGTATCCATATGAACTTGATGTTACATAATCAAAATCGGCTTCTATAAATGCCCCGTCAAAAAGATTATTCACAACTGACCACAATTCCAGAGATTTAAATATGAAAAACATGTTTTCGACTATAATATCAATACAAAAATCTTCCATGCGCAATAATATTTATTCACATCAATTCTTGTTTTCAGTATGAAAATCGTTTGTAGCGTTCCATTCGTATATTATTCGTGGTCCGACCAGTCTGTAACCTCGATACATAAATTGAGCACAAAACAACGTTTGTTATATGCCATAGCTAGTCCAGTTTTAGAATTTAAACCATTTTGAGGTATCCCGTTTCAACGAAGTAAACTTGTTTAAATTTCTGCGTGTATTTGGAAGCAACCTTGAAATAAACTACAATACATTCGTTGTTTAGTTGCTCTTATTACGAAACGTGCCAATTGTACATTTATTCTTGTAAATAGCTCTTTATGTGAGAAGAGCAGGAAATGTGCATTCAAGTCACCTATTATGGTCGTAGTTCGTGGTCATCACAGCCTAAAGTTACATCTAACCGCAAAGAGGACTAAAGTCGTATCTGAAATGGTACGTAAATGTGTCACTCGTGAAGATTTGAGAACGTGAACAAGAGATTTTTGAGGCGGATTATGTGATACCTCGATCGATATATAGTTGTGTTACCTCTTAAAACCTGTAAAATTTGTAATAAATAACTTCTGGGACATTCTTTATCTAGATTACTATACAAATGTATATAAAATACCTCAAATGTAACATGGTATACTTTGGTATAATATGGTATAAAACAACGTTAATCGTGATTGTATAGTAAATTGTATAAATTGGGCGATGATATTGATTTAAAATAACTTAAAACTATAGTAAAAGTTCATCATCATCTTTATGGCGCCAAGAACACTGGTCACATTCCTGCGTTGAATAGCGATTGATATAATAGTAGATTAATTACGTTATAGCTATTGGAAGCAAATACTTTTAATTCCATTTAACTTCGAAAAAAACTTATATAAATACATGAAGATTTCTTAAATATGATTCCAATTCGGTATAAACAATATTTCCCTTAATATATTAAGATCTATATAACTTACTTGTTCACAAAAAACCTCTCATTAGTCATTGTTTAAGTTAAGCAATGTTTCAGATTGAAAAATCCATGTACGTCATGTTATTTTGAAATTTTCCTCGTATTTCCCAATTGATGATCAGTCTAGATCAGTGTTTCCCAACCTTTTTTAGCCCATGCCCTACCTTAACATTTCAAAAATTTCTATGTCCCCAATACATAATTTTTAACTTTTAAAAATTGTTTTGTTCCCTTAGTTAAGTTATAAATAAATGATAAGTGTTAGGAGCTACTACTACTTACTACTATGAAATTATTATCAAAACAACGTAAGTAAAATTTTAAAGCATATAATGAAAAACTGAAATTCAAATTCAAAATAATTTTAAAATTGATTTTTCTATATTAATTTAGTGCGATCCTTGCGCTCGATGCTTGCTTAGTTAATAATAATTTAACATCTCTTTAATCTTAAACTTCGATTTAACCTCTATTTATAGGCAGTGGTTAACATTAAGCGAAGTTAAAAGGAGAGTTTATGATAAATTACTGTTTTATTGAAATATAGCGGAAAGGCACGTGTTTATTCCTATTAATTTATTTTATCTACAAATAGAAATAGGTGTAATAGGTTTCATAGAACTAGTATTAGCAAAATATGTTTTCTTCGACAAGTTTTACGGACGTATTTAAAAGACATTTTTTTTTTAAGATTTGCTTTTTTTGTTAAATTTGCCACTGATATCTAGCATTGAATTTAAATAATCCACAGGGAAAGGCTTAAAGTCGTGTCGAGTTCATTTTAGAATCCCCCCCCCCTTAATTATTAAATTGCCCCCCTGTGGGGCGTGGGCCCCACGTTGGGAAACACTGGTCTAGATGGTAGAAACAACGCGTTCTAATGGATGAGAGAACTATAGTTCGACCGGGTAGGTATCACCATCGCCCTCATAATCCGCCATACAGCATTACTTGTGTTTCGGTGGGAGAGATGTGTTTGTGACCATCTTAGTCCTCAGGAGTAGCACGTTCGAGCTCAGATAGGATTTCGGTCGTGTTTGGGGTTATACATGGATGTCTATTGGCTGTGACTTAACATCAGGTGGTTTGCATGCTCGTTTGTTGCTCTTCTCACATAAAGAACTATCGCTTTAATGTTAATATAATACACGATAATAAGCTAGCAGGTGTCATGTGTATGTCTGATGTGCCTTACCAGAAAAACCAGTTTGTCCACAGCCGGTACGCAGCGCGAGTGATAAAACCACTTTGCTTGACACCTTTTCGTAATTATGAAAGCAACGGCAGTCTTCATGCTTATCTTATGTCGACCTTTTTATGTGAAACGAACAGCTGTATCTGCTGAACCTGAATGATGAGTTATGACTGCAGCCCATGGGCATCTGCATACAACCTCATACAATTCTGACAACCCGAGGTCGTACATAACCACACCTCCCTAACCGAAACACAATACATGAGGAACATGTTACTTTACGGCGGGTTATGAAGGTGGCGGTGGTGTCGCCCCGGGCGAGCTCTAATGGCTCTACCATCTTTATAATATAGTTAGAAAGTGAGTACTGAAACATATGGGCCAACGAGCCAATGGAGTTTCTTTTGCCAACTCTTCTCCCAAATTTTTCGAATCGGTGGCAGTTTATTGACGTTCAAAAATGCTTCTGTTAAGAATCTATTTTGAATAAAAATATTTTGTTCTTGATTTTGAACGTACCTTATCCAGGATGAGGCTTATTATTGTTTTGGGTTTTACTCAGGGCACTGATGACTTTTAAAATTCGAAAGGAACAAAAGGAAAAAAAATGCTGTTTAATTACCAAATAGCGTTTTGTTTCTACTTAATTTATGAGTTTGTTAATTTACAAATTATTGGCTTAAGCAACCGCAGATAAGTTTGTTTTTCAGTGTTTTTGAGAATAACTTTGAATTCTGTTTTGCGGTTAACATGAATATTGGAAGCGTACTATTTTTTGTGGCTTATACAATTATGATTTTGTAGTACTTGTGAGATTGAGGTAGTCAAGTTTAATTATACACAATGCCACATGTGGGGAACTGGGAATGATGGTAAATGTCTTCTTTTTTCCCCGCAATAAAAAAATGTACTGGCAAGAAAACTGAATTACATTAAAATATGTTTTTCCAGTAAAACAGAGTTAACTATTGACATATTCACACTAACGATACGCATTTTGATAAATCGCACTTGAGAGTAGAGGGGAGGGATTGCTTGGGCCAAATCTCACATCTCACCTAGTGGGAAGAGGTCGGAAAATTGCCAATATCAACGCCAAATAGCTAATGTACACCCCTTATTAAATGAGTTAGGGGGGGAGTAGCTCGAAACAAACTCCACATGGGAAAAAGTGGGGGAAGGTCGAAAAATCGCCAATATCCCCAGCACTACTCCATATTCCCCACATACCGGCACCCCTTATTAACTTCTCTGTCGCCCTGAATACGAAATCCTTCGCTGTACGTAGTGGACACACACTTGTCTTTTTCAAGAATTTTCAGCATGCAAATTAAGCACAAGGATGACAAAGTAGGTCGCGTGTTAACAAAAGTAAACTTTGATGCATCATTATTATCAGTAACGAATATGTTTAAAGAGACAACACGCAAATATTTATAAATTTATTCATTTAATAAATGAGTAGAAACTAAAAGCCGCTCAAATTATTTATGACTTTAAAAAGTACTAGCAATTCCTTCGAGTATATTAGGAGGGATTTTACCGAGAAACTAAGTACAATTGTATAGAGAATAATAAAGACTACGATTTTGTTCTTAGCATAAATTGACCCCTACATTCATAGATCAACTCACCTTTATGAATATAAAGTCACCGTGAAACATTTAGAAACCTTATGCCGTTCAAACTTTGCTCTATTATTTTAGAAACTACTAGTAATTCCTACAACATTATAAAGTGAGATTTTAACGAGAATGTAGTTATAATTGTATAAAGAGTAATAAAGACCAGGATTTTATTCCGTGCTGACCCCTTCATTCATAGATCATCTCTATGAATACAGTCACAGTGAAAAATTCACTGATAAACAATCTTACAGTATCATTGTGACGATTCACAAAAACAACGCTCCGAACTCGCTTAATTTATTCCCTAATTACAATAACCGTTTCCGGCATTACATAGTTACATCACAATCTCGCTTATCACAACAACTTGTATTTTGCACACGGCACGCATTAACCGTCTAAGAACAAGCTTAAATTCACTGTTTTTGCCCACTTAACTTATGACGTTTTAAAAAAAAATGTTTTAAAATTGCAGTGATTTTTCGCTGGGATTTTAATAGCTGGAACAAGTCACGGTAACATAAAATAAGGTCATTACCTGAGCCTACATACATAGGGTATAATAAATGACGCAGTAGCCTTGAAGCTTTGAACAAACTTACACGCATAGGTTATATCGATGTGATATATTTTTCTCCATTAGTTGCAAAGAATTTTTTTTTATGTGAGATGAGTAGCAAACAATCATGCAAACCACCTGATGTTAAGTAGTCGCAGCCCATAGACATGCACGTACAACCACAGACACGACCGAAATCCTATCTGAGTTCGAATGTAGATACGTTGCTACTCCTGAGTACTAAGATAGTCGCCACGCTTTGTACAAGTTTGTACGAGCCATAATTTATTATTGTCGCTATTATTTCTATGCACAAAGTTTCTCTAGGCAACTAAAAGTACAAATCGATAACTCTTCGGCCGTTCAGGGTCCCATATGAATGCGTCAAAGCACTTGTAAATTTCAAATATAATGGAGTGTCTCTTGATTTAGCGATTTCACATTTTCTGAAAACTTGTAGTTTGCTGTAAGAGCATCATCCAATACCTATTTTATTTAAGCATCAATATAGCTACTATGTAGTGAACTAAAACGTGCAGGATTTTATCGAATATTACTTCAACCCTAAGCAGAATAGTATTTATCATCGGTTTTAGACTGGACATGTTCTATATGGGGTTGGTTATATATGTCCATAAACAAAATAATAATGATTACTTTACTATGAAGTCCGCATTCTTGTTTGCTACTCCTAAGTCATAAAAGAAAACTTTTTTACGGGGAATTTTATTACCTCAATATAGTAACGCGTACTTACTAAAATCTTAATTATGTTACCTGTATTGCGAAAACATACGAATTCCACTCAAAACGATGATTCATCACCATGTGTCTCATGCATAAAATTAAGTGTGGCTCATATTATTGTTGCAACCGGTAAATGCTAGTATTTAATTGACTTCCATTAATTCGATTAATCATACAATTAACACTTAGACTGCGGGGCTCATGTGACCTCGAGTCAGGATTTCGGGAGGCACTAAACTGAAGTTCTTTTTTCTAGACTGGAAATGCGCCGATAATTCACTGAAATGGTGTATACGTTAGTATCTGTGTAACATCCACGAATACACAGCCGTTGTTACCAAACTCAGTCTTGTAGCGCCGCCGTAAAGACGGAAATTGTGTTGGCCCGTAATCCATATAGATTTGTACGTACAACACGCGTGTGTACAAGCCGCAAGCGCGTTTCGACTAGTAATACATAGTAGTGTAGTACGCCGCAGGGAAAGTGTTAACCTATGAAGGCATAGGTACCTCTCGTTCAGGTATTCCTTGTAAAGAGAATTTCAAAAAATCAATGTCAATTTTGACAGCCACGTTAACGAGTGTAGAATCTAGGATAACTCCGCAAAATTTCACTTGAACTCGTCTGAAATATTACTCATCGCTTGATGAGGTCAGAGCGAATTCATGTTTGAATAACGGAGAATAAAAGAATTGTTGCATACATTGTTACGCAGACACCGTGAAAATGAGATACGAATAAAAGTCTAAAGCATGATCGTCAACCAACAGAACTATCTACCAAATGTATGTACATTTGCTTGAACGCTATAATCCGTACATTTTCGGAATACATTATTTTATCGCTAAAACGTACGTGTCAAATATCATTTTTAAATTGTACCAACTATACGATTTTCAAACTAATATCATCGCTGAAGTTTCGCCGTGACCACGAGCTATGCAACTGGTTCTAAATATCGGCAATTAAAAAGCGTTAATCGTGAGCACCCATTATATAACATAATGTACCAACTATAGCTTGTAAATTTGACATAAGGGAAAGACGACATGTCTTGTGATGTGATGATGTGTGATGATGCTAAACAGATAACCAATTGACAGCGTGTGTGTCCAAATTGGTTCGACCAATCAAAACGAGTCCATCGTACGACGACCGCCATACAAATGTGATCAAGTGACATTTGATCGTTTGTCGAAATAGGAACGCTTGGAAGCGTTTGCCACTTGGGCAGACACCGGTCCTTCAAACAACTCCGACTACATAAATTATCATACGTTATTAGTAATCTTGACCCGGCCAGGTGGTCGACGTATGTAATTTGATAACACCCAAAAACTACACTATAGAATTACGTTCGCAAAAACATCAGATTGGCGGCTGCAGGTGCGATCGAAAATTTAATTTGGTTTTAAAGGAATCCGTAAATAAATTCAAAATGTTCAAACTTTACGTAACGTATTCCTTTAAAAGTCAAGCAAAATTTTAGTAATTACAGCTCTAACTCTGTTTCTCTTCTATTTCTAATTAATTTCTACGCTATTATCAATAAATTGATTCATTTCCGCAAGGCGGTCTGGAAGTATTCCGTTTCTAGCGATAAGGCCACATTTTGTTTTCTCTTGTACATATTTTTCTATTCCATTGTTTAATTTTTTCTTGGGATACGATAAGGTATATTATTTATATTGTTAAACTTAACCTTTTTCGAATATCAAGAGTATTATATGATAACTTGAATTTTTCTGAGCTACATTTATTTTGATAAGGTGATAAGCAATTACCTGATTAAATGGACCGAAATAATGAAGAAGAATTAATGAATGATCCTTAGAAGAATGGTGACCGGACAAAAAGATAACAATGCAATTTAATTGTAATAAATTAATTTGTCGCGTTAATTACAAGAAAATTGGTCATCTTTTTGTTTCGTGGTTACAGCATTTGTTAATTATAGAACATGACTCATTCGTCCGCTGATCTTGATGCTAGCAAAATACTGTAGTCCTGTTTGTAATAACATATATTATATTCTCCGATTGAAAAGATATTAAGTTTTGTTAGAAATTACTTTGCAACAATCCTCCACCTCAATGTATGTATATTGGTATATGCTTCAAATGCTCAATGTTGATGTTATTTAACGGTCCCAAACTTTACTCAACACTACGATAATTTTGAATGTGGGAAAACTATAGTTTAACCGGGTAGGTGCCACCGCCACCCTCGTAATCCGCCGTCAAACATTACTTGTGTATCGGTTAGAGAGGTAAGATTGCCGGCTACACTTTGAAGCGAGGCGACCATCTTGGTCCTCAGGAGTAGCAACGTATCTACGTTCGAGCTAAGATAGGATTTCGGTCATGTTTGTGATTATACGTGGATGTCTATGGGTTGCGACTACTTAACATCAGGTGGTTTGCATGCACATTTCCTACTCTTCTCACATAGATAGAAATAAAGTGTTAGAAAAATTGGCCTAGCAGTCTAAGCTTAACATTCTATGCATGCATATAGATTAGACGAAAAATGTAAAGATTTATTTAAATCACAAATATACAAGCTCAGAATTGAAAACAAAATAATATTACGAACGAGCCTTTGAACTCGCTTATTACTGTGTCAAGCTGAACAGAACTTTGTAAATTATGACGATCTACGATAAAAGTAATTCTGACAACAATGAATGGCTAAACCATACATATATGTACATCAATGATTAGTTTTTGAGTAGTTTTTTATTGTTATAAATATTTATTATCCTTGAAATACACTAAATTAGGGGTATTATCTACTAGTCAGTGCGATGGGGGAATTCGTCGTACACATAAACAACGATATAAATGCCAGTTAAAACATAATTCCTCTACTAGATAAAACATAATCTATTTACTAATTAAAACATATTTTTTTTTCCTAAGTAACACATAATTTATTTATTAGTTAAGACATAATAAAACAGGGAAAATAATATACATCTGCACAATGTCCTAGATCGAGCAAAACAAGCAGATATTAGAAATCAATCCAATTTCATGTAGAACAAAATCCCACCCGAAGCCAATCCTAGACGCATTGCTCTCCCTGAAAACTAAAATAGTCGCCTCAAATATAAGGAAAGCGAGAAACACATCTTCCCACCAAATATATATTCGCAAGAACAGCTAGTCGCTAAAAATGGGTAACGGGTAAGGGTTTGCATTGGTACCTCCCCGATCGAACTGTATAGATTGTACCACCTTGCAAGCAAATTAGGCTCTTGGTAGTTACTAATTTATTTAGGTAAACACCTGCGCAGGCGCACCTTGTTAGTTCTTTTGCCTTTTTTTAGCGGATACTTTCACCATTACTCCGTTTCCGTTACAGTGCAAGTATTTTTATTTTATTGAATATGCATTATCGTAAATTTTATGTTTACTAATAAGCTTCTTTCGCGATTTTATACAAAAAAGCAATTACATTCAAGGTTCCAGTAATAATTAAAAATGTATTTTTCTGCAATGTATTTATTATATACACGTTACATTGCCGTGTGTAAAATTATGTACAAATTAATGTATTATCTTTTTTTCTCTTTTTCCTTTTATCAGTAGAGATAGCTATATACCACAGATCGGGCATGCCAATACTACGACCTTATAATCCGCCGAGAAGCGATTCTTATATTTCGTTTGGGGAAACGTGGTTGTCAGTTACATTTATAAACAACGATATCTTAGACCTTCGAAGTAGTAATGCGTCTAGTGTACCTTAAATAAGATTTTAACCATCGCCACACTGATAATCTGGAAAAATGTGGTTGCAAAGTTCACTTACAAGAAAGGGTCAACTTAATTCTCAAGATATTAATGCTTTTACGTGTCTGGAACAGGAATTTAGTTCTGTTTGATATGAAACATGGATGTCCATAATCTATATAATTTTAACATCAGCCTGCACGCTCCATTGCTACTCCTAACATGAAACAAAGATAGATAGACATTCACTACTTCTCTAAATATTATAAAACAAAGTCTCTTGGCGCGTCTATCTGTCCGTCTGTCTGTCTGTCTGTTCATGATAAACTCAAAAAGTATTAGACAGATTTTCTCACAGTTTTCAACAACAAGTAGAGTGATACCCGAGAATGGTTTTGGTTTATAATAAGTATTTGTTTTTTTTTTTTGTAAATTGAGCCAAAAAATTAATAGATAAATTAAATATAGTAATTCAGTCGTCATACGAATTCGATGTTCCTAATTATTAGTTTTTGCAACTAGGTAATGATTGGATGCATGTAATAAAGAAAAATAATGTTAATATAAACTCTATACCCGAACGAAGCTGGGCATTGTCGCTAGATATATAAAAGATTTTATATATAAGTGTCTAGACAGTTCCGACAGACACCCAAACAGCATTACCATCTATTATGGAGTTCCACTTCCTCAAACACCGACAGAGTCCCGCCTGGTTCGTCCGGTAATTAGATACGCATACAGAATATGTAGGTTACTCTTATTACAATGTAAACTCGTATATCGGAAAGAGTGGGTTTTAAAATGTATTTAATGAGTCACCTTCAGGCACTATTTTTAGATATTCCGTGTACAGTTTAATTTAACAAAAGAAAATGTTTACGTGCTTGGTAATTAGGTGCAGCTTGGGGCAAGCCTGTGTTCAGTTTACTTGATTGGTAATTCACACGGTGGGAGCACTATAGTTCGTCCGGGGAGGTACAACCGCCGCCCTCATAATCCGCCGTAAAGCATTACTTGTGATTCGGTTGAAGAGTTGCAGTTGCTGGCTGCACTTGAAGCGAGGCGACCATCTTAGCTATCAGGAGTAGCAACGCATCTACGTTCGAGCTCAAATACGATTTTGGTCGTGTTTCTGGTTGTACGTGGATGTCTATGGGCTGCGACTACTTAACATCAGGTAGTTTGCATGCTCGTTTGCTACTCATCTCACATAAAAAAGATTATTTTGCAAAGATAGAACTATAGAACGGTTGGGAAAGTACCACATCCGTCTTAATAAGGAAAATTGTGTATTGTGACGGTGATTGTTCAAGGTACCACGTTGTGGTAGGTACCACGGCCTTATACGTGAAGCTACTCTTGTGTTACGATTTGAGGGATGCGGTTGTCAGCTACACTTTAACACTGACTTGTATGTGAAATCGGGTCAAAGTTGCGGGAGGTAGCACTAAACTGGAGCTTACTTCTCTAGACTGAAGACGCACCGACAATACACTGAAACGTTGTATTTTTAGCACTTTTGTTTGCCCGTAATTCATACTGTTGTAGTACAACACAGATGTGTACGAGTCGCAAGTACGTTGCGCCGCGCAATACACAGAAGTGTTGTACTCCGCAGGAAAGTGTTAAACGTATTCCGCAGAGGAAGTGTTAAACCCAGGCGACTTGGTATACTCAGGAGTAGCAACGCAATTTCAATGTGCACGAGCTCAGATAGAACTTCAGTCTCATTTGAAGTCAAGTAGCCTGCACGCTTATTTCACATTTATACGCTTTCACAGAAAATAGCTTCTTTTTATTATGAAAGAGTAAGAATCGGGCATGCAGGCCATCTGATTTTAAGTGGTCACTGCAGCCTATGTACAATCACGACCAATCTCATATAGAACAGAAGTTGGTCGCCTCCATTAATATGTATCCGGCAACCACACCTCCCCAACTGAAACAAAATACATGAAGAATATGTTGTTTTACGGCGGGTTAGGGTGGCGGTGGTACCGCCCCGGGCGAGCTCTAACGGCTCTGCCACCTTTAAAAACTATACAATGTTATAAATTCCAATCAATTGAAAACCTTGCAAACATAAGATTTGGACCGACCGAACATTAACATTTTAATTTAAATAGATTGTCATTTATAAATGCGATTCTTTCATTTAGTATGTCGAAGGTAAATTCGTAACATTTACTAATATTATTTACATAACATTCAGATTTTAGAGGTCATTTTTTAGTATTTATTGTACTAGCGTTACACTAATTCGTAAAGCAATTCTTGCGTTTCGTTGGAAAAGTCGATATTCGACCAAGCGACGATCATGGTCAGAAATAATAGCGCTTTTGATCGATTTCAGGTAGAATTTATGTTCTCCACTTTTGATCGGCTTCAAATAAAATTCATATAAAGTAAATTGCATCTTTATTTATAAATAACTGTTACATAATGGAAATAAATCTAAATTATATTAAATTATAAAAACAAAATTATAATTATAATAACAAAAGACTTAAAAAAAATACTGCATCCAGATTGCCGTCTTTGGGATGAGTACCCAGAAAACTGGCAACATTACCTCGTGGAATAGCTAAGCTAATTCTTTGACCGAGGTAAGTTCCATATAAAGATGATCTTATTATAGGGAAGGTATACAGTGACCATTTACCAAATGGGTTGTACGTATGTTTGTTCATAAAATTAAAGAACATAAGTGAGTACTATGCAGAATCATTCATATATTATATACAGTATACTTAATTTTGTCTCTGTTAGTACTTTATTAAGGTATGTTATCTATTCTATAAATATAATAACATGGCAAATATATTTAAAAACTCTATGCTATACTCTATGCTAAAGGAACCCAAAAAAATTATTTATCATTTTGTTTCTATGTCTGTATATCTGTATGTTTGTGCACGCTAATCTCAGAAACGGCTTATCCGATTTGAAAGCTGTTTTCAGGATTATATTGTGATGGACTCCACTTAACATTTTTCATTTGAATCGGTTAACAAATAAATAATTTATGTCAATTTAGGTAACACATGAACGAAGTCGCGGGCAAAAACTCCTTAATATTACGATTGGCTTAATCATTTAATTATTATTCATCAAACATAGCTGTGGTGTCATTGAGATTTATAAAGTTTGCCTTTTTTGTCGTTCGAAAAATAATATCTGTCCCTCGGTATGGTTTCATATGAGACATTGATCTAGAGCTTGAAATGTAATAAAACACGATTTAATTTAAATGAATAATTTTTTTATGTTTCGTAATAGATAGAAATAGAATTATACCGGGGAAGTACCACCGCCACCCTCATAATTCGCCGTAAAGCATTACTTGTGTTTCGGTTGGAGAGGTGTGGTTACCGGCTACAATTTGAAGCGAGGCGACTCCTAGTCCTCAGGAGTAGCAACACATC
>DWON01006587.1:0-13735 GCA_018251015.1 Phocides pigmalion okeechobee
CGGGGAGGTACCACCGCTGCCCTCATAATCCGCCGTAAAGCATTACTTGTGTTTCGGTTGAAGAGGTGCGGTTGCCGCCTACACTTTAAAGCGAGGCGATCATCTTAGTCCTCAGAAGTGGCAACGTATCTACGTTCAAGTTCAGATAGGATTTCGGTCGTGTTTGTGGATGTCTATGGGCTGTGACTATTTAACATCAGGTGGTTTGTATGCTCGTTTGCTATTCTTCTCACATAAAAAAGTTAAGTTATTGGTCATTGCTGTTATTATTGTATAGTAATCGTAAACCTTATCAGCCTCCTGGGCAGTTTAAAAATGTCTGAGAGATGAGTACGGCCATTAATATGTATCTCCACTTATCTACTGAAGCGTGATACGGATTATTCTAAGTCTTTCGTAGTTATGGAAGATGCCCAGTGGAATGTAACAAAGATTGAATGCAAATATAATAAGGCTTATTGTATAATAAAAATTGATTATAAATAAGGACATGATACAACAGTTGTAGGTCTCGTACCTGTTCAATTTAATTTTTTTTTTCCTTAATTACCATATTAATTGTATTGCAAATAATGTTTACTTCACTTAGACTTTAGAAACGTAGTGACAAGTATTGAGAACTGATACGGTACAAGTATTGATACTAACAAGTACGGAGTATTTCGGGACACCTATTGCGTAATAACAATGGACGTACGGGTGTCAGGCGCATTTTTGTCATAATTAAAATAACACGACCTATTCAATAAATATAATTAGTTCAGAAATATATTAATACAAATTTACCGTTAAACACTAAATTATTACATGCCGTGATTTAATCTATGATTAAATTATCGTGCATTAGTACTTTCGGTATTACGATATCACGTAAATCAATGCTATTGCGAGAGGAAATGCCAATAAATCTTGATCTTCGTACGGTAGAAGATCCTAAATTAGCTGATTAAGATTAGTGAATAATTTATCAACATTTACATAGGTGTAAGTTAGTATGTATATTGTTATTAACTATTAACAATGGTCTTCTGTGGGTGGACGCAAGACTGCTTAAGGGAATGTTAGGACTCTAGGCCACACAAAAATTTGGGACCTCATTGGAACAAAACAATAAAAAAATTATAAACCTGACTTCACTGTAGTTATTAAGGTAATCAGAAATATTGTGATTAATGTTATTTAAGGAATCAAAACGAATCTTCGCATTTCTACAATGTCCAAGTTAATGACGTTGTTGTTGTAAAAATGTTCGAATTAATCTAAAGTAATTGTTCTGTATAGACAATTTTATTCGAAGTATAATTATAATCAGGTAGTACAATATATTTTTATAAAATTATAGGGTAAATTCGTTTTCTATCTGGCTTTTATCACTTTCAAATCTGTATTTATTTTTTCAAATATTGTTTCAGAAAAAAAAGAACCACGAAAAGTGTATACAATTTCATATTTAAGCAAAATGACAATTCAAATCAGTAACATCAAATCTAAAATCGTTGACGTATTCAGAGCTTAAGAGCTTGAAGCTTGTGGAATTCTTAGTACGTACAGCGTTCCGGTAACCCACTGTGGAGTAACCTAGAAACTGGATAGAAACAACCAACCCGCTATTAACCCGCGAATATGAACGACACGTCTGCATGCACTCGCTAATGATATTCTCAAATTGCAGGCTCCGAGCATTTTGTCATTACATTACATTACATTTTCATATTGCCTGTAATTTTGTCGTAGCGGAGGCCGCGGCGCCGTTGAGTTTTGTTATAAAGTTTTAATCAGCCTGGAAACCATGTAATTTGACTGGTACAAATCGACCATGGTAACAGCGTTTTATAATCGCGCTGGTATTATTGTTAATCTAGCTCTTGTCCTCGTGATCATTATACATTCAGTTTTATTGCAGTTTAATAGATTATCTTGTGGGTTTACAGCTCTGCGTAGGGTTTTTTAATGACTCCGCAGAAATCCTAGATGTTTATAGGGCAATAAGCAGAAAATTCCATTTCCAATAAAGCGCTTTATATTTTCAATATGTGTATTCTAAATTATTGTACTTTAGACGATACCAGTTTAACGTGTTACGTTAATGAATTACATGATAAAAAATAATACATAATATTCAGTTTTTTGTTTGTTAAGAATGCATCAAATGAGTGTAAAAATTTCCTGTCGTTAAGTGGCTGTAATTCATGGTCAACTATATATGAACAATCTCAATCAGGATAGAAGCTCTGTCCGATGACCATATATGTTCAATCATAACACAGGAATTAATTTAGGGATTATGTGGTTTTCCCTGCTAGCTCACCAGTTATAACTTTATTTACGTTCTATTAGACATTTGCCAAAAGTTTATATAAGTTCCAGATTCCATGTAGATTCACTGAAACTTCAAATCAAAATATTTTCCTACATCATATTCGCTTTATGACGAAGAAAATGTGCAGAGACCAGTAAAACTACGGGAGCGTAACTATCTCATACGTAACTGAGTTATGTACTCGTAAAATGGCGAGCCGACCAAGTGCTCCGTCTAATTTTAATGGCAATGGGACGAGATTTGAACTAATAATGCATTTTGAAACTTACATATATATAATTTACATTTAAATTCATTTAAACTATTTTTGTAAATAAGAATTAGAGTGTTTATTTCAGTTTTGTATTAAAGTGGTAAAAATAAAATAAATATATTTTCTATGTGTATATATGTGTATATGCTCATAGTTATTTTTCATCTAAAATCACTTTGAACATATTATTGATTTGTGATTTAAATTAGTTGAAACCAATTCTTGCAATTATGAATTATAGTATTCACCTTAATGTTACACTAACGCTTTTGTCATTGCCGATATTTCGAACAAGGTGCATGATTCGTGGCCACCGTCGAATTGCGATGGCGGGGGGAAACTGTTGACAGGTGCTAGTGATAGATTAATCTATCTATTCTACGTCTAGTGCGTTTTATTTTTGCATTCCGAGACTATCTGTATCTTTACTGAACTTTGCACTTTATAAATATTTACATAAATTAACATTTACATAAACAATATTGTAGTTGTAACAGCGTAAACATTCTTGTTAATAATCAATTTAAAAATATATGTTTCTTTCTTTCCAGGTAAGAGCGACCCTCTTAGTACAAAGCGGCATATGAATTTTGTAAGTAATTATCTTTTTAAACGTAATTATAATATACAAGATTTTTTCGAACAAATCTATTATGATCTAAACTGCATAACAAAAACATGACCACATTGTTTAAAAAACATGATAAACATACTATTAAATTAAATGAAAAGAACTTAAAAGAAATTGCACCTTCTTTTGCTGTTCTTAAGGATCATAATTTATTTCAATTGTATTTTTAATTCTACCTATATATTCGTAGACATAATACTCGTTTTCTAATTAAAATTTAACATAAATTCAAAATTCATTCCCTATTTTTATATCCTTACTGTCTTTTCTCTCAAATTTAAATGGAACCAAATGGAAAGTCCAATAAAAAAATCACATCGGTTAAGAAATGACGAGCTCCATCATTTTCACGGTAAAAATAAAAAAAATACAGTCGAGTTAAGACCTTCCAAGTCAATCGAAAACAAAATACATTCTAGTCGAGTTTCTTACCGGATTATCTGACTCAGGCTGCGTTTCGAACCATTGATGGATTAGAAAAGATTGTACCTGCCAATTTGCTTACAAATTGCCCTCGTAAGCTTATCTTCTTCTATCTATACAAATAATACAATTGTATCTGATCACTGTCTGTACACTTAATATGTCCGCAAACACATAAGTAACCTTTAGTAATGCAATAGTTCCCCTAAACGATAGTTGGTAATTATTTGTCCGTTTGTCTGTACATTTGTGCGCTTATCCCAGAAAGAAAGCATTACTTGTGTTTCGGTTGGAGAGGTGCGGTTGCCGTTACACTTTGAAGCCAGTCGACCTCATCTTATTGTTAGTCCTCAGGAGTAGCAACGTATCTACGTTCGAGCTCAGATAGGATTTGTCATGTTTGTGCTTGTATGTGGATGTCCATGGGCTGCGACTACTTAACATTAGGTCGTTTGTATATTCGTTTGCTGCTCTTGTCATATAAAAAAGAAAACCTTCAAAGCTAAAATTACAATTAGTCTAAAATTTAAGGTACTATTAATATGGTTGTAAACTTATGTGATCAGATAATTTCAACTATTATGCATATCACACATGTAAGCTAATATAATCTATACCTAAATAACGTAAACACTAAAACCATTCAAAATATGCAGAATCTCGACATGCTATTTATATATTTGCGCATAAAACGACAACCTTGCTATACATATGCATGTTAAGTGACGTCGAAAATAAACAGTGGCCAAGCTTGAAAACTGCTCGAGCGAGGGTTCTCTAGGGATATTGGCGTTCGACTTTCTAAGTTAATTCTCTATGCAACTTGGCTAACCGATAGTATTTACAGAATACTGATATATTATATGTCTAAACAAACATGCAGACTAATTTAACCAATAATCAGGTTTTAATTATGCATTTCAGCTACCTAATTCCGTAATTATAGCTTAAATTGAAGAATTTTTCGCCGCGCCTTCTCCAATTCGAAACACCTTATGAGTCATCGGTAGTTTATTGACGACCAGAAAATATTTGATTTTCATTTTGATTTTTTAATCACAACTATAATAAGTATTTTTTTGTATTCTGGTAGAACATTTTAATTTTGATTTCAGAAGCAAAATCTCGGGCCCATACGGGTTTGAAATGAAAAGTGTTTCGGGTTCGATACCGATTCGACTAGGCAGAAATAGTTAATGGTTATTTTATATTCCATTTCTGGGTCTGTTTTATTTTTGTACCTTCTTAAGCGTAAACAAGCGTTAAATTATTTATCGTGTAATTAATTCTTTTAGAAAATTACGTTAATGGAAAAAAATAACATATGAAATATATGTTTCAAAATATCTACTTTGCGAAAGTTCGTAAAACATAATAATGCCAACAAAAACTCTACCAACAATTTCCTACTTCCTAGTATAACAAATGCGCGACATTTCCCTGGAGTTATATATTAATCCCGCGGGACCCTAATGCGATAACTTAATACTACGTTATTAGCGAATTGGAAACTGAACAAAATGACGGTTGTCTGTCAATGTAAAAATTGACGTAGACAAAAAGCAGTCACACAGGGTGGGATTACCAAGTCCTTGTGTCCAGAGTTCAGTGCACTGTTCCCGGTGATGCACGCTCTACTACAAGTTACAATACACTTATTGAGGCAATTAGGATGTTTCTTTATGAAATTGTAAAGATCATGGAGTCCCATTGGTAGTATAGCTACTACGACCTAAGGACATGTATAACCAACTTCATATAAAATGGGAGTCCCACCTAATCATATATGCATCGCTAGTCCAGTAATCCTTAATATCCAACGGAGACGTAAGAATTGCTTCATGGCGTATTGTGAGGTAGTGGCAGTGGTACCTGCCCAAGCGAATATTTGTTCTGCCATTAAACAAGTTATTCGAGTATAATATGGGTGGCTATACCCACTTACTATCAGATGGACTGCACAATCTACTAATGCCATATTAAAAAAATGCGGAAATGCGTGCGGAGGCTACAAAAAAACTAGTGTTTGTATCAAGAGTTCAGTGCACTATTCCTGAGTGATCTGTTCGTTCCCACAGGTTCAGAGCACTTAGAAACAATCAGGCCTATTAGCTTCCCGGGGAATCGTCTTCAATGGAGTTAGTGACCATTGTAAATTGCAATGATAGTAGACAGTAGTTAGGTAGCCATTTCGTAGTAGGTAGCTATTTAGAAAAATTAATGAAGTTTTACATCCAGAAACAGTTTTTTATTCATACATTTTTATTTATGTTACAAAAGTATAAAAGGAGCGTGCAGAGCACTTGATGTTAAATGATTAGTGCAGCCCACGCACTTACGTCCATCCTCAAATAAGACTAACGTCCTACATAACGTCATACACAGAGGCTTGCCACTTCTAAGGACTGGAATAGTTATCTCGCTTGTAAGTGTAGCCGGCAAAAATTATTCATAATAATATAAATAAAATAATATTTGCAAATGTAACAAATATTTAAAGAATAGTCGTTTATTTCCATCTCCAAAATAAGCAGAGGCTTCGGCTTTCTTTTCATGCTTTTGGCTAAAGTAGACCGGGAGAATAAATCCGACGGTAGATACAGCATATGTAGGTAGCTTTTTATATAAATTAAGTAATACTTAGAATACACTCAGAATTCAAAATACATGTACATGAAAGTTCATATTAATCAAATAAAATACAAACATTTATAAACAGTATACCGAAAAAACATACACATAAAATTTGCTATACAAACCCGGTAAAGTTTTTATTATAAAATAAAATAATTTTGCAATAAATAACTTCATTAGAAAAAATCCTAAAATTAAAACAAACGTTACGATAATTCACTTAGTAATTTTCAATCAACGTAAAAGCCACAAGTATTAACTTTAATGGCCCGTTTAACACCAAAAAATAAAAGCTAATAAACAGTAACATTCAACTCGTTCACAGTTGGTTACAAAGCTGTTTCAAACAAAAGCGAATTAGCCATGCCACCGTTAAATGATCAAATAATTCCAAACTGCTGCACTACTGCACTATAAAACTATTTGTAAACCAAACTTGAATGTTCGTTCATCCATGGAACGCTAGACTTTGGTCAGTGATGCGGAAATCCGTTAAAAATAATAAATATTGGAATGATTGACTAAGAGGTGATTCCCTAAAAACGATATGTTCATTTCAAATAGATTGCTGGGTTACACACAGCACATCAGAGTATTTTTAATATACGATTCGTAATCATAACTGTCACAAATACCTAGCACATCACATATAATTGTTTAGCACGATTCGATGCCATCAACCCATTATCGTCTACTGCAAGGTGCGTATCTCATTTCAGAATACCATCCAGTGCTGGAAGCGGATCTTATTTCAGAATGAAAAAGTTTAGGCTTAATCTATCACATCAGTGATGTGCGGTTCGATAGATTCCACAAACATTTGAGAATTTTACGGAAAACTCTCAGACATGGATATATCCTCACAAGGTTCAAGCGACCGATAAATAATTTATAATACACATAATTTCGAAAAATCAGTGATGGAAACCAGGCATTCAACCCTGGATTCCTAGAATAAGAAACTAGAATCTTACCACTACAGTATAGATACTTTAACGAATGATTATACAGTTTTTCTCCGTAATGGCGTCAACAATTTCGCCATGAAATCATTTGAACTTGGACATTTTATGAATGTATTACAAATTATTCGAATCAATCAATCACCGGAGAACGGTATATAAAAATTGACTAGCTTAACAAGATGGAAGAAAAGTTTAAAACTCTTAACGGCTAATGACCTACAAAAGCTTAAAAAGATACGACGTTTTGATTGTCTGTGACGATGATTCGGTGAGCAGATAACCAGATAATGATGGTATTAGCTTCATAAAATGGGAATAACCATTAGATATTATATTATGCGCGAGAAATTGATGATATGGACTTCTTTATCTCTTTGAATAATGAAACGTACATAATGTGAATTCACTTTCAATTTCATTAGACTTGGCCCGGATCTTTAAATCATTCTGTATGTATGTATGTGTACGTACATCTTATTTATATTTTTTTATGTGAGAAGAGTAGGAAACGGACATGCAAACCAGCTGATGTTAAGTAGTCGCAGCTCATAGAGATAGAGATAGAGCTCGAACGTAGATACGTTGAGGACTAAGATGGTTGCCTTGTTTCAAAGTGTAGCGGGCAACCGCACCTCTCCAACCGAAACATAAGTATTACTTTACGACGGACTATGAGGACGGCGGTGATACCTCCCTGGTCGAACTATACTTCTCCCACCTTTAAAATACATGTTATTTGTATAGATGTTACTTGTATTTATAATTTTAATGTAATAGTAACATTAGTGTTATCCAAGCTTCTATGAATAAGAGGACATTTAACCTATCGTTCCCTGTTGTTAACATTGAATAGCACATCTCCATTAAACATTATCAGGGACCTGATACCGATTTTGAAAATATGTGGCCAATATTGACTATTGAACCCGTATTTCCGTCTAAAAACCTTCACCTTAACTGGAGCAGCTTTCTAGCTAAGAAGTACCATTTATTCTAGACTCAGTTTCTTTACTTTTGTTTATCAAGCGGTTTTGCGTGCAAACATGCGTTTAGCGTCTACCACGGCTGTACATTAATCCATTGATTGTGATCCTTCAAACACTTATATTTGTATATTTTTGTACTTTACATGTACTAATACTGAGATGGGCTTATGTTCTAAGCATTCTTTCCCAGTCAACCTCTGGGCAGTAAGAAAAAGATTAGTGAGCCTGAATGTCCATGTGTGTTATTTCCCAAATTAATAAGTATTATTATTGAAATTGCGAACACCGTCCATGTCTACAAGAAAGAAAAAACTTAATTATTCCATGTTGCCCTTTCTCTATGAGCTTTCTATTCCGATGTTTTGCGGTTTCTTGCGAATGTCCTTTGTTTATTTATTCCTCTTATTTCTGTTGTGTCCGCCGCAACTATTCGTATTGTCTTATTTCAAACTGGATGTTTGCCAATTGTGGAACTATTAATCTGATACTTAATTCTATTTGAACATGTTTTTGTCTCTAAGAGGATTAAATGGACTAGAAAACATTTAGTTTGTATTGAGAATACAATAGTGGATACAGATTAGTCGAATACGTTAACTTTTTTGTATTAACACAATGAGAATAGATAAATGTAACAATTTGGAACACATATTGTTTAAAAAGAGTAGAACCTGTGTTTGTCTGATTTATTTATCCGATATTATAAAAGCTAGGCAAATAAAAAAACAATTTAACTCTATTGCATTCCTACAAAACATTTCATTAGTTTTGTTAGTGCAATATTTATTGACTGGCTAAACATTTGTGTGATGAGCACGAATGTTTTTTCCCCTTTTATGTGTTTAAACGGGCAATATCATCATCTTCAGGGACGACCCAAGCTCTCTGTGGGGAAGACGGGAGGGAGGCGGGTAATGGGCAATCACTTTTCTTGATGTTAAATAGTCGCTGCTACTTATGTATAGATATTCAGATACGGTATCAAACAAGACTGAAATCCTAATTAAGATTACAGATAGATGCGATGTCTGAGGATTAAGATGGTATTCTCATTTTTAAGTATAGTCAACAACCGCATTTCCTCAAGCAAAACACTAGAGTTTTTTCACGAGGGATTAAAAGGGCAGCCGTGGTACTTATAGAGGGGAATAAATTACGACCTGCATCTAGGTGTAAAATTATTTACTTACGTTTAAAGAGTTACGTTACTTGAGTACGTATTTAGAAATAAGTTAGTATGTACCTTTTTCATTGTCTGGTCAACATGCCATAAATTCTGCCTAGTTTGGAATCAGATAGCCTAGTAAGTTGTTATAACAATTTAACAAGAAGAAAGAAAATATGTATTTCGAGAATTACAAAAATAAGATATACCGCTAAGATTATAACAATATTATTGTCGACTAGCTGTAGCCCGCGACTTCGTTCACGTGTGTTCAAATTGGGATGGTGTGGATTTTTCTCGTTTTTCTAACAACAAACATTTCTCATGTACATTACTTTTAAATTGATGTAACATTTTTATTTATACGCTTATTAAAATTAAACGTTTCGTGCAAATAATGGCCATACAGTAGTAAACAGTATCGTAACAGGTAAAGCCGTTTCTGAGATTAGCGTACACACTTATAGACAAACATAAAAATTCTAACAACTATTGTTTCTGGTACTAAGCCGTAATAAAGGCCCCTAATGTTAATTTATCTCATACATCTTCTACGTACAGCAAGCAATACTGATTGCTTATAATTTTATTATTTATATAAATACTGAGATATTTTAACGGGAGCTTTACACACGTGGTCGCTCCATCACTTTCAGTTTCGGCGGTAAGTCATTGTAGGCCCCAACGTATCAACAGTAATTTACCTTTTTGTTCGAATTAAGGCAACAATAGCGTCTTATTGTGTAGTTTCATCCTAAGTGCTAACGTGTAAGTAGAGGCTTTTATGCCAATTTTGAATATAAGCTTATTTTATTTGTATTTGTATTTAGAAGGTGGTAGAGCCGTTAGAGCTCGCCTGGGGCGGCACCACCGCGAGCCTCATAACCCGCCGTAAAGCAACATGTTCTTCATGTATTGTGTTTGGGTTGGGGAGGTGTGGTTGCCGGATACACATTACTGGAGGCGACCATCGTAGTCCTCAAGAGTAGGAACGCATCCGCGTCCATTCTTAAATAGAACTTCTGTTCTATTTGAGATTGATATTTGAGATTATTCTATAAAAAGATACGGAAAACAGTACATATTTCGGAGATATTGCATGAATAATAGTGAATAAGATATGAGGTGTATTGAAAGCCCTTCAAGCTCACAAACCCTTCAATCAAATTGAGGATATGATGGTTATACCCTTCGAATGATATTGATATATATGGAAATATTCAGAACAGCACAAATATTAAGAGCATTGTCAAATGTTAATTTTGCAATGGACGTAAAACGTTTATATATACATATGAATATATTTATTTATATGTAACGAACGTACCATCTAATGTTACATGGTCTTTGTAGCCTATGGATATCCACGTCCAATTTCATAAAGAACTAAAGTCCTACGTCCTACGTCGTGTGTCTATACGTTGCTACTCCTGCTACACTTTCAAACAAAAGAAGAATTGCCTTACGACGGATTGCCTTTAAGTATCCTGGCACTGAAATAGCAACAATTGGTATAATTACCAATGGTTGGTAAACTAATAAAATTAATAAATATATAGATGGTATCTCCTCGGTTGCACTATAATTGTATGAACTAGAATTACACCATATTATTAGGTTCCGAAATTTCGTATACCAGAAGCAGTGAAAACCGATAATTCAAGTGTAGTTGGAATACCCACGCATAGCGGAAGTATTGTGACAAGTGGGTCGACACAAACGTCACGCGGGGACAAGATTCGTAGACACTGGCAAATACACGTCGAGATACTACGTGCTACGAGATACGTTCTTTTGTAAGGGACAAATTAGAAAGTACACAGACTGTTAATTGAACTCGATTCGCCTAGGTCTTCTATTTGGAAACAACGATGAGATTCGAGTATTTTGTCAGTAAACAATGCCTTTCCGTGCCGAGCCGCACTTTCCGTATAAATCTCCCTCCGCCAATACTCGTGTTATCCGCCCGCGCTGTCCCCATAAAGTTTCATCCAGATACGATCGGCAGCCACAGCTTAATTAAATTACAAACAAATTCAAAGCTATTCTGTTTTTATAATCGATTGTAAAGAACGTTATCTAGTTTACAGATTGGACACTATTTGTTATTGTAGGGGCATTGAATTCCGAGCCTCCGACGATTAATTGTTTAGGGGAAAAAAACCACTATTAATACTTCGCACGATTTGATTTCACAATGTGGAACGCGCGAGCCACCCACGGTGAATAAAAACTTGACAACAATCCCGACGACATGCAATTCCCAGTAAAACAAACCCTACAATCATAGCTTCTGCACAATAACGCAAGACTCATACTTTTTACAATTGCCACTCGTTAATAGAAGGGAAGTACGATTGGCGTTTTGAGATTAGTGAACGGCGGCTTGATGCCCGTGCACAATGAATGAAATCGAGTGAGTCGTAGCAAAGCGAGGGAAAATGAAGTCGGTTTAACGAGAAGAAATGAAGACGACAGAGGATTCTCATGGTTCGTTAATGACGGCAGTGGGATCGCGGAGGAGCTATCAATTTTCTTATAAATAAATATTTTCCTTAGGTACGCGGAAGCCGCCGCCGTGTTATTTCAACAGGCAGCGGCGCATTAGGCGGCCGCAATCAGTGTCGGGGAAGGAGCAATTTCCTAGGCTCTCTTAACTTTGAGCACGAGCTGCCCAGAAATTGTGAGGAAAACGGTGCGGTCGTGGCCGACGGAAACGATGAAATAGTAAATCACAACAATGATAGCGATGCTCGACGATTTATTATGCCTAAAATACGTAGTTTGCCACACAACGCTGTATTTCTGATAAAGTGGCGGTTAGACGATAAGCTCAGAGGCTAAATTAGTGCAATAATAATAAATTGCGAGCGTGGAGATCGGGCCGTAGATTGATTTACAGTCGTTAGATAAATTCATAACAACGATAATTAAATAGTGAACAGATTATTTTAATTCACATCATAAACTGTTTCTACGTGTACACTGCCAGAGGATTGCTGGTTCTTTGTTAATCTATAAATAAAATTTTGTTGTTTATGACGTGATTTAAACAGTAAAGCAAAAAGTGAAAATAGTTTTACCTTCTGACTAGTATAGATATTAAAGTTTAAAGTTCCGTCCGCATACACATGGATAAACAGTTGTACCCAATTTTTTTGTGAGTTTCTGTGATTCGGAAAATACGCTTAGCAGTTTGTTATTTTAATGGTTAAACGGCAGTCTTTACATCTTGTCGGAGGCTTCATAATACCATGGTTACAGCATGGTGACGTTTGCTATAATCTATACCTTGCAGAATATGTATTAAAATATGTGGTTACAACCAAGCAAACAGAAAAATGGAACAACTAAGCAGACCAGAATGATGAAGTAGACACCAGAAATAAGCTAAAGTAACGAATAAGCCACATAGGCCACGTAGTCTAGAGTAACTAACATCCGACTAGTGGCCATTTCCTGTATATTCAGTTGGATCAATGAAAAAGAGCTTATCGTATCCAAAGAAAAACGATATGGTGATGGTTTTGATAAGCGTTAGCATTTGAAGAAATAAAAACAGATGGAAGGGATTATTACTGGGCTCGAACGTCAAAGGTCTTAAGGTTGAAATAAGTGTGACAGTAGAACGATTTCTACCAAATTTAGTGTACTGAAACACGTCATCATGTGATGACGAAAAATTCTGTTTACGCATTACGATCATTACGGGACACTTAATATCATATCAGTGTTATAACTGTAAATTAACTAAATAAGTAGGCTTATAAATATCATTAATATCGCAAAGGGGCTATTAGGCGGGCTTAAAGGCTTTTAAGTATGTTTAAGTAGATCGTTCATGCTTGTAGCCTTATACGGTTTATCTTCCGGTTTCATATAACTTATACTGTGCTTGTGGGTGGGCTCGTAAAAGAGGATACTTGTTAATACATGTATGTAATCATGTTACTAATACATATTAGTAGTGGTTGTCTTTCAAGAGTAATTTACTGTCAAATGTGGCGAAACACTAATTTGAATGGGAAGGTACCACAGCTCTCCTCGTATATTATCATGAAACAGTTCAGTTTGAGGCTTGAATGCCTCGTACTTACAAGCGAGGGGACCATCTTAGTTCTAATGAAAAGAAATGTAACGATGAAGGAAATAGTCACGGGTAGGAATTCCTCGTAAATTCCCCATAATATTTTAAAAGGGATTTGAATATTTATCTATAACAGTTGAAAAATCATGGATAAATCCTCGATAAATATTATATACATATTTTTCTCTTTATAACATACTAGCTGTGCCCGCGACTTCGTCCGCGTGGAATAGTTATTGTCATATCTTCTAAGATGTTCATTGAAATTAAG
>DWON01006588.1:0-13735 GCA_018251015.1 Phocides pigmalion okeechobee
CCCTTTCCAACGAAAGGGCCAGGTGCCAAATCTCGGCAAGCGTCCTCCTTTTAGTCGCCTCTTACGACAGGCAGGAGCTACCGTAGCGCTATTCTGGTCCCGCGCTACAGGGACCATCATCCTCCAGACGCGAACCAACTTCATTTAAAAAGAGGTTGCTACTTTGCAAGCGTAGCATAAGATTAATATAAAAACTGAGTGAATAAAAGTAATATATGTATATATCTTACATTATACGGTATTTTTATGGCCTCAAAAGAAGTTTTATTATCTACAATAATTACCTGATAAGCAACTTCATAGACAGAGCAACCGTCTTTGGAGACGGCAGCATCGTCGAGCAGCGATATGATCTCGGCCACGGCGGAGCACAGCACGGACGGAAACAGCGCGGACGCCACCTGCGTGTGGTGCGAGCCGCGCACGCCCTCCACCATCTCCTCGTCTGCTGGAGCTGGTGAACAAATTTATGATGCATAACAACTGTTAGCACGTTAAACGTAAGATCGACTCGTATGCCGTAACGGCAAATGGCATGACGTTGTTTTTTTATACGTCATCATCATTCATCATCATCATTTATTTATTTGTTTATACTCTCAACAGATTATTATAATAAAAACATAATCATATTACTAATTACAAATCTATGTATATACATATTTTACCCCCTATTTATTTTTTGTTATTATTTAATCGAAATTGTTACATCTGCTGGAGGTCTCGTGACAAACACTTGCTTTTGTAGGGAATAATACATTTTTTTTGCATTAATAAACTCACGATAATTTTCATAACTGTCTTAAATAGTCGTCACAAATACTTTTAAGTACAATAAATCGAAAGTGCCTCACTTCTTTCTTTTCTTATTAAATGTAATAAGACAAAAATAAATTTGTTACATTGAACAAAGCCAAGTATGTTAAATTGCGACTTGAAATGAAATACGTACGTTCAATATGGTCGTCGGCGGCGTGGTCAAGGGCGGGCTCGCGCGCCGCCTGCCGCGTGATGGGGATGGTGGTGATGAGGAAGCTTTCGCGCTCCGCCTTCTTCTTGTCGTCCTGCTGCTGCAGCGCGCGCTTGATGGCCTCCGTCTGCTGCTTCTTGCGGGTCTTTGTTGCTGTTACGAGGGAACGCTGCGAACATGCAAATAATTTAATCCCTATCAAATGCTAGAGTTGTCATTTATTTTATGTATATTGATACTTTGTAGTGGTTGCCAATTACCGTTCTTCCTTTATTCATAGACGCTGTTTGAGGCAACTAAGTTATAAAATCTAAAGTATTGATATTTAGGAATTAATTAGGTATAGAAAAAAGGTAAAGACCTGTCATTCTAGTCGTACCTAACGTAGAATTATTAATTTAGCCGCCTCCTCCTGTGCTAAATTCTCCTCTCTTACTCAAACCTCTTCTTATCTACTTGTGGTAAATATTGTATAGCTAATTCCTCCGTTCTAGAGAAACCCAATATTCGAACCCAATGAGAAACTGGCCTTCCAGAAATTGATGAGTGTAAGATAAAATATTAAAAATTACAAAAAAAGTGCATCTTACGTGTCTTTCTTGATTTAAAGTCATCTCCATGTCTTTGTCCTTCACTTGAGGACTCCAAGGCGGATCGACCACTGCTAAAGATTCTATGCCAATTTTTGGCGATGGCAGAGTAAATTCTATGCCTGGTGGGGGTACTTTGAAAGTCATTGAAGCACCTTCTTCCATTCGAGGCCACACCTGATACCGAAGTTTCCACATCACTTGAAATCTTAGGATTGCATTGATTCTGTGAAACAAGAAATTCATTGTTTTTAATTGAAATTTTTATATTACACATCCATTACATGTTATTGAGTTATTTTTGTTTTGAATAAGTTTTTTAATTCCAATTTTAGTTCTTAAAACCTTTATTTCTTAAAATATTCTTCTTGAAGTCGCGTATAATTCTTAACGTGGTTACTAGGTTGGGAGTATCGACCTGACGGCGGGGTCGTGGTGCTTGAGGTCGCGCTGCATGACGGCGGCGGCGGGCGCGGGCGCGCGCACGGCGGCCAGCGCGAACAGCGCGGCGGCGCAGGCGGGCAGCTCGCGCTCGCCCTCCAGCAGCAGCGCCCACGCCGCGCCCGCCGCCTCCGCGAACACCTCCGCCGACAGCCGCGTCGCGCCCTTCACCAGCGTCGCCAGCGGCGCCTGGTACGCGTCGCGCACCTGCGCAACCACGCCACGGGGTTAGTCTTATTAGCTCTCTCATTTTTATAATTTACTTTTTATTGCATTAACATGGAAACTTTTGAAAAGTAACGGTTGCTCGGTTGTTGAATTTCGACGAAATTAAAAAAATAATAGAAATGGAAACGTGTTTAAAACCTCTCATTTTAAATATACAAATTCTCGACAATCAATAATAAATAATAATGAATTTGTGTGAAGACTTCTTTTATAGTTCATTTTTGATTTTATTATTTTATAACATTAGTGAAATGTTACTCAATTCTAAAATATAATAAATTTAAAACCATTTAGTAACAAAAAAATTAAAGAAAAAATACATAAAAAAGGAAAACGTATTAATTCAAAGTATAGAATTGCTCTATTTACATTTACATAGATATCCAGTGAATATACCTGTCCCTTTAAATATTTGAGTATGGCGGGCGGATCCACGGGCGGGTAGGGAATGGTGCCGGGGCGCTGCGCCGGCGGCGCGTCGGCGTGCGGCAGCGTGTGCTCCACGCCCGCCGCGCGGTACGCTATGCCCGCGCTCTCTATCACTGAACGGTCGATCCTGAAATACGCGTTACTCTCGCAAGTTGCAACTAATTTAGTCCCAAATAAACCAATCGTTTCTTTAAAACAATAAAATATTACAGGCATTCTAATGCAACAAATATTACACTATAAAGAGAGACGAGGAGTCCGACAACCATAAAAGACAGATTCTTGTGGAATGTTGAATGAACATTTATGAGACTATGGGGAACGATAAATCTGTATTAATGATAAATGAGATATGAAGTAGAAGCAAAATAATATTGCTTGCAAAAGATCTTTCAGTTCATGTACATATTTGTTTTTGTTAAAAAAATGTGTAAACGCCGATCCCCTCATATATATAAAAGTGTAGTTTTCAGATAATATAAAAAAAATATCGAATTAAATTTAGCATAACGATAAGCTAATTTTAAAGAGAAATATATTTTATTACTAACGATGATTAGGTGTTGCAAATTCCATAATATAAGTCTTGGGCCTCAGTCTCAAATATTATCCAAATAAAAGCCTTTAAAATAAATATAAGCTGTATTAAAAATGGTCAAAAACAAAGCCTACAATTTATACCTATCTGTAACATGTTCGGAGGGCTTGCGAGTACGTCTGCCGCGTCGTGTACCACCCGGGCCTTCTTCTGAATTGGTAGTATTAGCTTCTGGCCCAAACTTTTCGCCATATATCTGAGAAAAATATAGAAAAACTGTAAATAAGTGATATTATACTTCATTTTCTTATGTTTGAGGCATATTGACGTTCAGGCCACCTAATGTTAAATTGCAGCTATAGACCATAGACATCTAAATGTAATCCTAAACAAGACTGAGGTCGTAGGTAGGTGCATTGTTACACCCGAGTGATAAGATGATTGGCTCGCTAGAGCTATGCGGAAACTGTATCACTTAATCAAAAGACAAGAATTGCTTCAAGCCGTTATAAGTGTGTCGATGATACTTCCTTGTTCGCCCTATAGTTGTACTACTTACCGAATAAATACAATTTTATAAAAATTTAATGATAAACTCTTAAGTTTGTCATTAAATTAGTGAAAATGTTATTTTTCATGCTACAAATGTTTTAATGTCGTGCTTAGTACCTTTTGAACGGACTTCATAAGTCTCACAGTAGCTCGCATGTTGCGCCGGAAGCAGTAAGGATGGCAGAAATTTTGATGGCAACATACATAGTTGAACGAATTTAGGAATTTCGCCATGACCTGCAAATAATAAGTAATGTAGTCAAGATACTTGAAGAACTATAATAATATATTATATAAGTGAACAACACACTCTTGCATCTCGAATATATGTTAGTATTGGTGGGCTTATTTCTCTGTATATTTTTTTCAATTGCACAGTTTAAATATATTGGCATTTTCTGCTGCAATTTTATTAAATTTCAAAAAGTTTCAAATAATTATGAAGCAAATATTGTTTTAGGTGACAGTTTATTTTTAAATCGAACATAAACGGACTTGTTCTAACGGGGTTTGTTATGTTTGGGGGCCGTTAATATTCCTAGTGACAGTGCTAACATAGTATACATACAAGTCAATAACAATTCTTCGATAACGCGATTCAGGATACGAAATTATATCGAATTGTTACGTCATTCGGTTACCTTCAGCCAAGGATACTCCTTGTTATTGTCGGGCGGGTCGGTGGAGTTGCTGTCGGGGCTGTCCGGCGGGTGGTCGTGGTCGTCGGACAGCACGCCAGGGCTTTCCTCGCCGCCGCTGTCCATCTCGTTCATTATAACTGTGCCACCTGATTAAAAAAAAAATAAACATTTTGTTTTTACATTCGTTACTCCACACTTTGATCCGGTGTCGGGAGGACAAACATAAGTACCCTTATGCAGAACATATATCTTAATACATTATGAAGATATTTGCCTGACCTAGGATCTTTAAACGCGGACCTAAGGATTATAGACCTATGAACCCGCGGATCGTCTAATGATTGCGTGGCTCAAATGAAGTTTTACTACGACATGCGGGTAAGGAGGGCAATTAACACTTTTGTGCCTGTACTTTTTAAGGAATGTTACATGAATGCGGATTTTATCGTAACAGGCGCCATCTACACAAGGGTTGGGCCGAACTATTAACAGGTGATCTGAAAGTCAGTTTATCACTTCTCCTTTATTTTAAAGTGCGTACCTGCCCCCGGATAAACTTCGGAAGTGTCACTCCTATCAGAAAGTGAAGAAACTTTTCTTCTGCTTTGTATAGAATCAGATCTTCGTGTTACATCTGCAAAAATATTTAATTACATACTTTGTAGCATACACCGAGTGTACTTAGTTATACATAATACACACTAGTTTTTTGCCATTTGGAAAGCGTTTGAGTTTTTGGTGTCATTTGTTTTACGCGTTCGTTGATAGAGATAATTTGGATGGCAACAAGTGTCGAATCGAGCCGAGTCGGCTGCTGAGTCTGTCGGTGACCGAGTTTGACTGAGTCATTTCATATCCATTTTTATGAAATTAAAGTAGAAACGAGGCTGCACTCCATTTAATAGTAAGTAATCACTGCTGCTCGTGGACATCAATAACCCCCCTGTGTATAAAACAGGTATCCCATCTGCAATAGAAGGGTGAGTAGATAACTAAATAATTCCACTTAAACGCAAGACAGCTTCGTGCTAGAAATGAGTATAGCAGATCTAACCATATTGTTTTATAACCTGAGAAAATAATCAACCAACATCAAATGCACCATGTGGGAGATTTATATAGACACAAGTGTTACGGATCGCTTTGATGTTCCAGAACACTGAGTAATTTTAAAATATATAGGATTATAGTAGAAGTTGGAATTTGTGAGTTTTTTAATGACTGCTTTTATATTTTGACTCATCAATGTATTCGAATACGCTCATGGTTTATTAACCTCTAATGCTATATGTAATTTTCCTACCAAAAAATAAGCCGCAGCTCCTCGTCGTTATGTTACCTAAACTTAATATACAAATTTTTGGTGTGCGTGTGTTCGTAAATGTTTCCCGCTAAACATCCTCACTGATATTTATGATATTTTGTACTTATGAGATTATCTAGATGGTTCGCGGTTAGTTGGATCCGGTAGATAACGCTGTTGTCAATATTCAGATTTCTTCTTTTAATTTTTCAATTTTCAATTCTCAAATTTAGTCTTAGCACTACTTAATATTTTTTCATTCAGTCATATTGGGTGAGTTTTCATGTTGTTTTAATTCGAAAACGATCCAAAAGATCAAAAGCGACCACGTAACATCAGACGGTCTCGACGCACTGCCACCTCAAATGTACATATTACACAAAAGAAACCACACACAGGTGCAGTCGTCGACGTCGCGCGGGTCCTTCTGGCGCAGCTTGATGGAGCGGCGCTTGAAGGAGCCGTAGACGGCGTGCGGCTGCTGCGTGTTGCGGCGCTGCACCGCCTTGCCGCGCGCGCCGCGCCCCTTCTTGTCGTCGCCCGCCGCCTCGCCCAGCTGCCCGCCGATGTTGTTCAGCTTCACATCGACAAGTGGAACATTTTAAGTACGCCCCACTTCGTCTGCTTCGTTGTTCATAAAAAACGATATATCCAGCAATATCAATTTAATGTGAATATTTAGCAGAACCCTCTTTCTCATATTTTATCAAAAATATTGAAACTTACTCAAAAATACATACAATTGCAAAATTCGAACAAATTCAAATTGAAGAAATTATTCTTATAAAAACATCGAATAGCGATCAAATCGATTTGAAAGATATTATGGATTTAAATACGATATTTAAAAAAATGTTATTTGTTGTAGTGTTACTCTCGCCATGGGCACCTGTGAGTAAATTTCAGTAAGGTGTTTATAATTTTTATGAAATACTGTTAAATTGTGGTTATTGTTGGACTCACAGTGACATTACTCCCACCGGATACGTTTTCTGGCTCGTGAAGGACGAAAGATATCTTCCTTTCAGTTTCAGCGCCTGCAATTGACTGCAAGCTCTGTGCCGATGCTTGCGAATGGCCCATACTCGATAGAGCCATACTCCACCGACGATTCGCTTCTCTGTGTACGTATTGAAAAACGATTTATATGTTTGTATAGCGGGAATAGATAAATTGCATAGCAGCTATTGTTGTAGCCTCTATTTTTGTCACTATTGGATATTTTTTTAACTTTAGTATTGTTTAATAGTGGTAGTGCATGCCAATGTAGCAAAGCAATTTATTAGTTTCGTAACTAATTTCATCTAAACTATATTAGTACTTAACTATCAGAAAAATTTTGAAATTACGGTGTCGCAAAAAATACATTTTGAGTGTATTGTATTGAATTTTACCTACCTTGATGTATAGGATTTTTGAGTGGGAATTATTTTAATAATCCATGCATTTACTGCTCTTGCAATTTATATATATATATTTTTTTACACATCTGTTACAGTATAACAGAATGTAAGAATTGTCAACTTATAGTATTTATGTTTTTATTTGACACTAGTAATTATGGTTGACAATATAAAGGTAAAGGTAATAAAAAATAAAGGTAAAAAAAAAACATTTTTATTTGAAAATCGATACCCAATATTTTTATGTAGATATTATAAAAAATACGTAACAATAATTACTAGTGTCCGGAATAATAAAATATTGATTGCTGATTATTTGTATTAATGCCAATAAAACTTTACGCTAAGGATATATTCCAGTATGTTTAGGGTGAGAATTTAAATTTCCTTAAGGGTGTGGGATCATATTTAGTTTTATTTACATTCTATGTGCATGCACGCTGAGTGCAGTATGCAAGGTAACATGCATTATTTCTTAGAACACATACTCGACTGGCATTAATGTGTGTTGACTGCTAAGAGCCCTGTTAAACGAAAAGTTTAGTCAAAAAATGCACTCGTTAATTTATCATTTTAAGGAACGAAACATAAAGGACTCACTTATTCTTACACAACAAACGTCTCCGTCTTTCCATCCACCTTCGCAAAACATAATGACAGAAAATAATAAAATCAATTGACACACCGACAATATATTGCATCTACTTACCAACGAATTGTCTAGCTACGTAAGGGGATGTCGTACCTGTACACGCGGTCCCAAGGGCCCCTCTCCTTCAGCGAGGAGCGGCTGGACTTTGGCAGGTTCTGGTACGTTTCCCGTAGGAACGCTGTGATCTCGAATAGTAACACGCAGGCCACCATCCTCAGAGCTCGGGGGCACTCTGCTCCCAATGTCCTTCCAGGCAGACGAATACTGGCTGTTGAACATTTTAAAATGAGAATTCAATATCAAAACATATTTTGTAAACAGGTACACTATGTTTGATATAATCCTGAAATATTGCGATGTTTTATTAAGAATCAAAAAAATACATAAAATTTGGACGGTTTGAAGGAATTATTATATTAACATTTATAGTGGAAATCCCTACTATCATATAAAAGTGTCCCATGGTTTGTTTGTTCTCCTTTAATGCAGAAACTATTGACTTCAATTATTTTAATTTTATCTATCTCTGGCATCGTTATAACTTGAAACTGTGCTATGACCAAACATAGTTATAGTTAACATTTAAACAATATTTTAAAAATAAGGTACTATTCAATATCTAAGCTTACATTTTGCAAGAAAAGCCCGAAGTTAACCCTAAAATATTATATATCTAACCGTGTCTTTCATCAAATGTACCTTCATCGAGGAAATCCTCTTCCTCATCTTGCTGCAAGAGCTCCCGCTGGCCCTCAGGATCATTCACCATGTTGATTACCGCATCAACATGTTTCTTATCCTCTATCAACATTTCTTCGAGTCTGTTGCCTATGGCCTAAAATATGAATCTATTTACATAAATGTACCAACTGATTGAGTGTTTTGCATACATGTAACTAGATAACAGTAGTGTTCAAATAATTATATTAATATCCATTAATAGCATTTGTCAACAAAATATTTTTAAATATAAATTGATATTGTTTTTAATTATACTTACTTCAGCCCATTGGTAAAACAATTTTCCAGCTAACCGTCGTTTTAATTGTGGACTTGACGATACTAGAATATAAAACAATTATTAAAATTAATTTCGATGCAAAGAGGATCAAAATATCATAGTTGAGGTAAGATTAACGTTGTATACTTACGAGAATTTTTGGTCATATTAGATTTGAGCCAATAAGGCCATTGTCCCTTGTTACAGTTGTGCACCAAGTGTGCGCATTCCAGAAGCACGCACGCTCTGCCCACCACCACCGTATGGGGCTGAATAATTAAAAGTTTAAAAGAATGAATAAATTTATATTTATATTTAACAAGTCAACTATATTTTATAACAATATAATTTACTTGTTAAATAAATAATGTAAATAACAAGTAAATTATAACATAATATTAAATTATTATATTTATATTTAACAAGTAAATTAAACTAATAATATTAACTATTTTGGTTAAGCCAACTTCATTAGCAACTTTAAGATTCGTAAACTTCACATACCTTTGCTAATATTTTGACGACCAATATGGTTTGACTAGGAAGGTATTACCGCCTCTACCTCCTAGCCCATTTCTAGCTTAAAGAAATACTTGTGAACGAGTAGCGTGTAGTTGCCGGCTCATTTAAAACTGATGCAATCAACTTAGTCATCAGAAGTAGCGATGCATACGTGATCGATTTCAGATGGAACTCCTTTTTTATAAACATTTGATTAATGTGTATGAGCAGTGACTGCTTACTATCAAATGGGCAGTATGTTGATTTGCTAGTCTTATAACATAAAAATAAAAGGGTGACCAGATCGAGCAGCGCGGCCATGAAGAGCGCGTCGGGCGTGGCGCCGGGCTGCGTGGCGTCCAGCAGGAAGGCCAGGCGCGCCAGCCCCGCGTGCAGCGCCGGCGCCGCCACCAGCCGCCGCCGCTTCAGCACCACCACCTCCGCCTCGCCGCCGCCCCAGCCGCCCTCCGCCGACCCGCGCCGCGACAGGTCTGCGCGCACACGCACACGCACACATACATTCATATGACATTAAGAATTGCAGATATTTTATTATATTTCCATCATCACGTACATATTTATATATGAGTATGTTTGTGATATGTTTTGTGTTTATTTTTATATAATCATATACTATAAGTTTTTTGTTTTAACATCGTCGTATTTATTATTGTACTCCTAGACCACAAAATGTCTAATGCTACAATTGGTAGACTAAAATTTGCGTCGACTAGTGCGTTTGCAAATAAAGGTTGCAAATTAATAGAAATGACCAGCATCATACCTTTCAAATATGTGCATTTAATAAAAGTTCAATGTGAAATTTCGTTTCAAGATCATATCATCTGCATATATGATTTATATCGATATTTAGTGCTTTTGCTTAGTGGTAAAACGTAAGCTGCAGTTTATAACTGTTGTATTGTGAATGTGCGACAACAATTTTGCGACGCTTAATGTAGCGAAATTAATTTACTTTACTTAGGAGGCATTATATGTATGTCATGATCAAGTACGACTCGTTGCTTAAATGATATTAATAAAGAACTCAAGTAAATTACTATGAAAATATACAGTTTTGAATGTACAGAATACAATAACATTAAAACAATATTTGAAACTCACATCCGCCTGGGGTTTCCTCAATACTTCCATCTCTTTTTTTTCCCATCCTTCGTAGACCAATTCTGTTTAATCGGTCCTCAACTCGCTTTCTTGCTCTGAAATAAATATGTACTTATGTTCTTTAGTATTGTTCAATTTAATAATAGAAATATCGGTATTGCATTTAGATTTAGATAATGAAAAAGCAAACAAACTTACTAAATCCTCATATTTTTAAATATCTATAACATAGAAATACAAGTTTGGAATACAAATTATTTAGAATTGACAATAAGTAAGTAGTTACATTCCACCATAGCATTTAAAAATATTCCAATGTTTCATTGACATTTAAATTGTATTAATTCAAGTATTCAAGACTAAATGAACACCTAAAATGCAATTTTTTTTAATTTACTAAAAAAAATGTATGTCTAAATGATTGTACAGGGTCAGGAAAAATAAAAATTAGTTTAGGTTAAATATCTAGCATATAGTATAATATGTACCTATTCAAAGTGTATCCAACTCGTCGCTTCACGTGCACGGGTCGATGGTGTATGTTGGGCGTGGCCATGGGGCGCGCCAGCGACATCATGCTGCCCGACATCGGCAACGACTCTCCGGAACCTCCGCCGTTCCGAGCGAGCATCGAACTGCCACGGGGCTTTTGACGGAACCAATTTACTGTCGACAGAATATAAGAACTTGCTAGTGAAGTAATGTACAAACACAGTAATTAATATATTTAAACTGTTATTTTTATGAGAGTGATGAAAATATCAGAAACCGCTAATTTGACCATTAAAATATTTTATTCCATTAACTCTTATTACCAATACATGTTAAAGAATCAGTTGTATTTTTACCTATCCCGCTGATATGGAACTTTGAGGGCATAGACTTGGAGTGCGATATTTTATGATGCGGCGTGATATCAGCGGATGAGGCAGACGGTATGGTCCTCTCGGACTGTCTCGGCGTGAGCTGGTACCGACGCGTGTGCGCGGACAGTGGAGACTGACTTGCCGATTCATCGCCTCCTTCAGTTTCCAACAGGCTCTGCAATAAAATCTAAAAATTAAACATAATTGACATTAAGTGCATTACTGTGTTTTGTTTTGTCGTCGCCATAATCAAGCAGAGATTCTGATAAAAGGTGTTTCAACTTGTCCTTAGGATTTTTTTTTTGCGATTTTAAAACTAATGTTCTATCTGGAGTTAGTTGCAAAATGGCAACAGTGAAATATATTGTCTATTCCTGGACCAACTGGCTCAAAGAACCACATATAACAAACGAATTATTGTTCACATACAAATTAATTCCATATATTAAATTTCCGTAATTTCATTCGGCACTGTGTAGTACTTTGCAGAAACCGCTTTTCTTTCAAATTTAATGTATATCCTGCTAATAATCCTTTAGTAAAATAGTTGACAAAAATGGAAAGACGGATGTTAGGTTACATAGTTGTAAAAGGTACAAACATGAGCTCCAGTTGACGAGGTACTCCTCTTCTTAAATGTGAACTTCTTGTGGCTGCGGTCGTCGGCCGCACAGCCGGAGTCGGCGCCGGTGTCCGAACCACGTTCGTCTTCCGTTGTTCGAGGAATGTGCCTACGAACAACATTACCTAATATTAGTCTTACGTTACTTAACAGTCTCGAGGTAACATAGTAGTAACGAATTTTTTAAGAAAATAAAACTTACTGAAACATAAGGAATAAATAGATATATACCCTAAATGTTTGTTAACCAATAGTTATTTACCCTAAATGTGACCTGTTAATAATCAATAGTGTCATGAGACCAATGGGATCGATTTTACATTAAAATCAGAGGAGAGAAATAAACTAGAAAATGGATTTTCAGGTAATTCTCTATAAAAAAGTGCGACGATAGATAGCAGTTATTAAGTCATATCGGTAGTCTGAGTAACGATTTGAAAAGATGAAATAGACAAGTTAGTCACTATCCAATTTCTACATCAATACGCTATAGAGAAATATACATATGTCTCACGCCATCTCATCTTGTGAAGGTTACCAACATATTGATTCATTTTAAAATAATAATACACTACTATACGTGTTATACGTATTCTATCTAAAGTTACAGTGAATTTAATAATATTCACCTAATAACTCTGGTGGTTTGCATATTGGACTCTTTTTGCTGACTGCCAGGCCTCTCAGCGGTGTCCAAGAGTCCACTTAGAGCGACAACTCTGAACTCACCGCCGTGAGCTTCCCGCACGAAGTTTAACAACATACGCACCTCCATATAGAGAGCCTTCAAAAACATCAATTAATTAGATGAGTTTCCTAATAAAAAATAATATTTTGTGTACATTTAATTCATTTCATATACATATTTCATATTTACAAAATACGAAAAATTGTACTAGTGTATTAAACAATGAGACTTGTCTCTTTATTTTTCAGACAAAATGTGTCAAAATGTTTATGAACGATACGTGCGTACTACGTTATGTAGTGCACACTTTTATTGTATGTAAATCCAAAATATCTAAACAGTAGGCATACTCCACCATTATTGATGATCGCAAAAAGTTGCGAATATTTATGAGAAAATTTATGTAAATTATACTAGTGAATTATGACTTAATTTGAACAGTGTACCGTATTATCCAACATCTTTAACTCCTTGTGCATAAGTGCAAATCTGGTGACAAGTTCTCGAAAAGTGGACTCGACGATAAAAGTCTCAATAGCTCGATTAGCATTCGCCCCTAGCCCGGCCCCGAAGTTGGTCGCGTAGCCAGCCTGCAGATGGCTTATATCCGGAGACTTCGTGTGATTTCGTTTTTGTTGATCTGAAAAAAATGACAATAAATAATCCTTTTGGTAAATACAAAGGCAACATAAACATATACACAGATATCATAATTAAACTGTCTTTGTAAGATCGATTTGGTTACCGCTGCCACATATAAACATTTGGTTCGTAGCTTGTCAGATACAAACAATATAATCTATACATATAATAAAATTGTAACTGATCGCTGTCCGTACATGGAAAATATATTTAATAAACCATAATGATGTGCCTTTATACACGCAAGAGAACTCAAAACAGTGTTTTTTTCATTTTGTCTGTCTGTATATCTGTATGTCTGTATGTTTGTGCACACTTATCTCAGAAAAGGCTTATCTGATTTGAATGCAGTTTTTAGGATTATGTTGTGTTGGGTTTCACTTAATATTTATGTTTTCTTTTTCATTTAAATCGGTAACAATTAAAGAAGTTATGTCAATTTAATTCAATAATCACCGACGAAGTCGTGGGTACAGCTAATATCAAATTAAATTGTTTTAAATAAATGTCTATTAAGTTATTACGAATTATTGTCTTTTACTTC
>DWON01006589.1:0-13735 GCA_018251015.1 Phocides pigmalion okeechobee
AATACATGAAGAACATGTTGCTTTACGGCGGGTTTTGAGGGGGGGGGGGGGACCGCCCCCGGCGGGCTCTAACGGCTCTACCACCTTTAAATTATATGTAACATTCTCATTAAGATTAAGACCACGGGGAACACAAAATGTTTATAGAAGTTACTAAAACGTAATAGCTCATTTTTTATTTATTTTATGTCTTGAAAATGACTGATCAGATTTTTTAACAGGTCATTTATCAGTCTTGTGTGAACTTTGTATCTAATTATTGACGGTGGTTTTAATTAATGAACGTGTACGCAGCAAAATGCGTCATCCCGTGTTTGAACGGCGGTCGCTGCAAGGGTGTGAACAAGTGCCGCTGCCCCGCGGGGCTCGGCGGCAACCACTGCGAGGTGGGGCGGCGCGGCGGGGAGTGCGCGCGCGGCTGCCGGCACGGCGTCTGCCGCGCGGGCGCTTGCGTCTGCGAGCGTGGCTGGCGGGGGCGCTTCTGCCATCGCACGCAAGGTACAATCAACCATTTGTTTCATTTATTTATTAAATCAATAGTGTCATAGCGATTACAATACGTTATGACATTTACAAGATACAATGAGATAGAGAAATCATAAATATTAATTTAGTTTGTTCTCCAAAAGTTTTATGTAATGGAAGTGACATTTCCAAATAACTTTCTTATAGCATTTTGTGAATTATTTCCTTCTAAAAACATCAAAATTGTTGATCTACAGGGTGGAAAAATGAAACAAAAATTGTAATAGTAACATTTACAAACAATTTTAATGAAAATTAGAAGATTGTGTTTCGTAGATTTTACTTTGCTAATGGAAAGATTCACTATAGATTATCTGATAGATATTCATGATTTGAAGCGTTTTATTCACTAAAGAGGAAGACAATGTTATTGGATTTTAAAACTTCTCTTTGTGCTCACATGCAGCAAGTCATCTGCTATCAACTTTAGATTAGACTTCTCTTTTAGAAGGAGATTATTATAGTCTATGTATGGCAAAGACCTTAGTATCAAGTGGACTGTATGCTGCTTACCTAATTTCTTGCAATATAAATCTACATATGGTTGATGTATGAAGGATAAGAAATAACATTTTATTTTGTTCAAGGTTCATCTGAAGAATCCGGAGAGTTCAAGAGACCTCGATGAAACAACACCACTATCGGACTACTTACTTAATATACATGTGATTTCAGTAAAGTTACTTACTACAAATTTATACATAACATTATTTCTAAAATTAGTCATAGAATATAAGTTTAGTTTTTATATAGATTTAATAAATTTGCAATATAAACATTAAAATATTAATTGTTGTATTATTTTACGTAAATCCTTTTTTTACAAATTATTTAATAACTACTGATAATAATATATGGAATACGGAATTTATAGATTGTTATATCACTATCAGCTTTTACCATTATATATTATTTTTTATATTTGATGTATATGGCTGCATGCACTGTTATAATGGAGGTTGCCCAACAAAGTACAACAGAATGATGGTTTCAATTGATAAAACTTGACACAGAAATATTAGAAATAAAGAAACAAAAAACATTATTTCTGTTCATGTAAACAAATAATTTAAAGTACATACAACAGATGATACACACATATAATATAATCCCTCATAATCCATCATAAAGCATTACTTGTGTTTCGTTCAGAGAGGTGCGATTGTCACCTACACTTTGAAGTGAGGCAACCATCTTAGTCCTCGGGAGTAGCAATGTATCTAGGTTCAGATAGGATTTTGGTCATGTTGGTGGTTATGTGGGTTATCTATGGGTATATTTGCATGCTCGTTTGCTATTCTTCTCACATAAAAAAACATGAAATACATAGTATAGATTCCTTAACCTCAAAACACCTTGTGTTTTGGTTGGATCTTAATCCTCAGGAATAGCAATTCACCTGTGTACGATCTCCTTAAGATTACCATTATCCAATTGTAACCTTACTGAGATCATAGATATCCACTTATAGGTTTCAGGGACTTAACATGAGTTGATCTGAATATGTTTAGTATTCTTTTCACATAATATATGTAGTTTTAATTTCTTAGAAGAAAATTATGACTTTCAATATCTATAGATAACACTAAAAGCTGTTACCAGTCTTGATAATATGTTAAAAATAATATTTTGTAGAATAAGATCACTAACAATTATAAGACTTACGTTGCAAAGACAATTTCTACCTTGTTAAACTGCATCAAATAGGTACCTTCAAATATTAAAACAGATACAGTTATTTCTTTATTAACTTTTATCTTATATAAAATCCTCCATATAGAAAAAACAAGAATAATAGTTAACTTATTATAAACCAAAAATTAAATAAAACAACCTGTAGTATAACAGGCTTGATAGCATTTCAGCCACGAAATAATTATTGCAAGTTCCTAATTTAATTAGGTTATTTCATCAAGTTAAATATATTCGCCTGTGATATTATAACATAATTTCATAACAAAATAATCATTTTATACCAAAAATTTGTGATAAGTAAAATTGATTATTCTTAAGAAAGAAAGTCTTTAACTTACCTTATCGCTTAAAATTACACAATTTTTCACCAATTTCTTTAAAGAGATTTACGTATTTGCATTCGTTTCGCAAATAGGTAATATAATAATGCGTTTATTTATTTTCTGTGAAAAAAGTTCACGGCCACATAAACAACCTCTGAATTCTGAAATATTTACAAACTAAATGTCAAAATTAGTTATTGAAAATTCCACTGGGCACCGCCACTGTCTGACAAGATCAATGTTTTCGAAAATAAACTTGCGAATCTTCCTGATCGCCCGTAACTCATAGCACTAGATTTAAATTAAACACAAAATTTGGCTACTGAAAAACGTAAGTTTTTGATATAAATAAGTCTTTTTTTATTATTTACTCACAATCTAAAATGCCGGGCCCCCCCCTCGGGCGAGGGGCGATTTCCCTTTCCACACCAAAGGAAAACGATACCGCGCAGACTCGTACAAAATGGCGTCCTCGAAGTATGAAGTGTACAATGTTCACATACCGAGTTTACCGATCGATATCAATGGAGGACTTGCATTTTTCGGTGTCTTCCGTGCTCTGCGAGTATTTGGTGAATTCAGTGTTTGGTTGAGTGAAAAAATCTGGAAAGGTGTCGTTTTTGAACGGTTACATCACAAGGAGTTCTCAAAGGCTGGAGTAGATGTGCGAAATGTCTATCAAATCACGCAGGTGCGTACGCAGTCGTAGTCTTCCTATGCTGTCTGGGCCTGCTCGAACGCGCGACCCCTTCATGATGGCCATTCATTTGGGCTTATCCTTTACGCCGTCGCAAAAGAGTTTGTGTCATTCGTCTTCGATATCGGTTGGCTGCGTGCAACCAGCGCAGTATGCATCTAAACAAAAACATGAATCAAAATGCGTAATATCTTCACATCGCTTTTCATTATTTTATGGATATTAAACATAATGTTCGAGCTGTTCAACCATTTAGCTTGAAAACTCAGCTAGTGAAGTAGTGAGCTTATAAACATTGGTTTAATGTTACAAAGTAAAACTGGCACTAATAATTCGACTAGGTTATTGTAGGATTTTTCTATTTCGTAACATTTGAATGGAAAGCGAAGTATTGATTTTTCCGAACTAACTGTCTACACAATAGAATAGATAAAGGTCTATCCTAAAATAAGATTCGGACAAGATTTCAGCCTAGTCTCAACAATATATTGGCCACAGCTGTTACTTATTTAGTTTCATATTGAATTAAGCTAGTATTGATACATTTTAAGATGAGGATAAAGTTGAGGAGCTGGAATTTTCTTGCAGTCATTTGTATAAAACTGATTAACAATCATATTGTAATATAGTAAAAGGCTGTTTCATCTGCTTTAATTTCATTTTATATATGATAATATACTTTGAAGACAATTTTATGTTAGATAGCAAGAAAAATATTTTAATGGTTATTACAGACTTTATCTACATTGTAACTTTGTTATTTATTAAGTGTTTGCAAATTGTAATGAAATATTTGATTCTTTTCAAATGTAGTCTTTTCAAAACAGTTTAATTATTTAGGAGAAAGACATATCTATTATGGAATACCTTAAAACTAATTATGGTAAAAACCTAACCTAAACTATCTTATAGGCAGTTTATGCCCTTTTCAAAATCATTTTAATTCTCAAATCCAGTAACCTTATAGCATAATATGATTATGAGCAATTATTTTAGAAGCATAAATGTGAACAATAAGTTTATAAAATTTCTATTAAAAATAAAATCATAACATACTTCTTTAAATTGTATATGTGATATACAAGAGTTTTAATACATGTTATTCACATAATATTTTTACAAGAGAGTAATTAAGAAAAAATACTTTTCTACTTTACAAAGAAACTATACTATAAAGATAGCAGTAACATAGCAGCAGTAAGTTTTGCTATTAATATTTTACAATATGTAATGTTATGCTTCTATGTCATGTAAAATTTGATTTTGATTCTAATATATACTTAGTGTAGGGCTAATTTTACAATACAGTTTAAAGGGAGGGGTGGTCATTCACACGAGACCCATTTGGCACTAGGGTGAGGGGTTGTAAATAGACAGAAGTTGTGACCAACATGCAAATGTATACATCAACGAACTATAGCAGTGTAGCTTGAGTCTATTGGCATAGATATAGTTTGGTACAAATAGTTGTGTGTCTTATATTTTTCCTGAAGTCTGTTATTGCTATAAATTGGTTTATGTCTAACTGTTTTGTTTGAATATCTTCTGAAGACAGGCATACAAAATAATTGTCCTTAAAAGCCTTCAAAACATGAGTGACTCCTCCAATGTTGCAAATCTCCATTAGTGGCAATGATTACACCCAAATTTGTTACCTATTTAAGTTCTAAAAAATCATAATTACACTACTTTTACATATCAAAAACTTAGTTTATTTCGAAACAAAGCTATGTTAAAACCTAGCATTGGTGACTAACACTAATGTGGCAAATGCCTACAAAATAATAGTCTGATGGTCTGAACTCTGTTTCACCGCAATTGTGAGTTTAGGTATAAAAACAGGAAGCTAATATTGTACTTATATTCATAAAAAATGGTTTTATATCTTAGTTAACTAAAAAAGATTCATAACCCTTAATATTTTTTTTAACTTATATTGATATTTTATTTCTTTACTTACCCCTGTTACATTGGTAACAAAGGTTAATTAAAAGAAAAAATTATACATAAATTAAGAAAATACAGGCTGTAGTCTATTCACTGAATTTAAATTAACAATTTATCTGAAGTTTCTTGTATAATTACAAAAAAACTAACAGCAAATTATTAAATTATGCATAGATCTCAATGCTGCAGCAGTGATATTCTTGTGGCTAAAATTCTGACCTCTTATAGGTAGAGTCCTGGGTTTGAATCCCTGGTACACCTCTGATTTTTTAAAGTTATATGTGTATTAACAATTACCATTTGTTTTAAATATTGTGACAGAACAGGCACGCATGACATTTCTCTACACAACTGTAAAAGATATCTGAAGTTTATCAATCTGCACTTGGTCGGTGTGAGACAGGACTTTTAGCGGACAGTAAAGGGTTGATAATGTTTTATAATAACTATACCATTATAGACTTTGCACTAGCCCTGTTAATGGCTCATACACACACACACAGAGAATCCATTAGAGTTCTAATTCAAGCAGAGACCAGTTTGATACATAAAATCTTTATTACATGTTTCTCTCTGCATTCTTGATATCAAACTAACTTTATCTAGTATTTAAAGACAAATACATAAAACTGAAATAATATTCTTCTCATTAGTCGAAGTCAATGGTATATGTTCCAAGTCGATTCTACATAATTCTTGTGAACATAAAAAACGATTTACCATCGCCTTTAAAAATGCCACTGAATGACTGATGAAATCGCCACTGGAAAGCCGATAATGCTAAAGTGCCGTTTTGAAAAAGTTACCGATTACGATCGTTTTTGCCAAATAACATTTTAAGTTGCTCATCTGTAAAATGGCCATTTGACATTTATTATTTTTGTCTTTTCAGTGACAATATGGTTTTGTTTTTACTATATACTGGGTACTCACTGGTTAATTAAGTTTAGCCGTGACCACGAGCCATGCAGCTGGTTCGAAATATCCGTAATTAAAAATCATTAAACGTGAGTACCCCATATATAGTAAAATGTAGAAATTTCGCGATAATGTAAGTTTAAAACCATATGATATGAGTATTTAGTATAAATGGTGTATAATAATACGGTTGAACTCAATTTGTTTACAGGCTATAACTCGAACAGGGTGAAATAGAGTCACAAGGAGTGTTGGGTGATAGCACCCGGTAGCACAGTAGGATATTTCTCGGAACCCAATGGTCCTGGAGTCGAAGCGACGAGACGACGAGGGCGGTACCGACGCGGGCAAGATGAACTCCGCCGTGAGCACAGAGTCTATGGACATGACCGAGGAGGTAGTTTGCTTTTATCTTCAAAAATTTCAGCTAACAAAAGGCCCATTGTTTAGCAATTGTTGACCTCATTTTCTGTTCGATAATATCATATTCGAGACCTTCATTAGAAGACTCTTCATCCAGATAAAATTTATATATATATTTGTAAAGTGCATCCTGTGGTATGTTCCGCATTTAATAAGGATCATAGAGTCACGTTTTATATACTATTATTCGGTATAGATTTTTTTAATACTTAATAAACTAGGATGTTTCAAGTAATTGAAAGAAAGCTTATAAGAAAGTATAGATAAGCTGTTTAATTTAATTAATTTGTTAAATTGATGAAATGATGAGTAACGAAAAAATATTCTTCACATATATAAATAAATTACTTATAACTTCTAGTTTAATAGGGCAATTAATTTTGAAAACATTTCCTTTATAATTTATAATTATAGTTCATACATGTCGCTCGACCTTACAATTTTCGTATCATGGCAACGTCGTTAACGTCGGCACGTCGCCCACGCATATCGATCGCGGGCCAACGTATTGTTCCTGAACCTCACAGTTTGGGATATCTATACAATAATACGATTGTAACCGATCGCTACATGGAACGCATATCGCATGCCTAATGGAATAGTGACTCAACTCAAAAAAGGCGATTGTTGGGAAATCGCAAAAGATCTTGCTATGAGAATTACCCTACTTGTTGATGTATAAAATTAAAACTGACATGTCGCTGGAGCGGTAGTAATGCGTAATTTGAATTTAATTCGAACGGTATATGGTAGTTGGTGCTAACAGAAGCCTGTACATGTATGTAACTGAATTCTGGCCTATCTACTAATGGGCCAGTGTTCCATTGAGCTTGCGATATGAGAAAAACTAATTTAGGCTTTATTAACGCAATAGAACCCAAAGTAATAGTTGTTACATTTTTGTCAGCTTGTAGATTTGTTTGTGAATATGTGTCCGCAAATCTCAAAAACGGCTTATTCAAAGTCGACTTCAAATATAATACTATTTTTTATCTTTAAAATTAATTTTTCAAAATTATTTAATTTTTTTTCCTGTTACATTTTAGAACATTTAGTCTTTGCTCAGTCCCGGATTCCTGAGTTTCCTTACAGCTAGTTAGAGGTGTTTTAAGTAGAAATGTCACAGTAATCGATCTTACGCACGAAAGGTCAAATATCTTGAAAAAAGTGGTTGTTATAAAAATACCTAACACAGAAACTCACTTCGATCCCGAAATAACAGTTTGAGCCTAAAAGGTCTATATCGTTCTTAGTGGGCAGTTTTGCTATAAATAAATTTTATATCATGTCTTAATAAAATTGTCAGGCAATTGTAATTGGTGAGCAATATATTTAGATTTTCAAACAATTAGTACTACGTTTGATTGACGCTGCCGGTGACAAGATGGCTGATTCATATCTCGCGCAGAGAATTGCGATCGATATTCAGCGCGAGAATGTGGCTAGAGTTCTTGGCACCATGTCACATGAGCACGAACTACACGGACACTTTATCTTAATTTGCTTTAAGGTTTTCATTATTGTTCCATTTGTAGATTATTACAAACCAATTCACATTCCACGTATCTTGCTTAGATAGAAGTACTTAGATACGTTGTAAGTAAATTGGATTATAAAGTTTGACGTAACGACCTCGTGACGCAGCGGTAACTATACCGGTCTGACATGTCGAGAGTGCCGGGTTCGATTCCCGGTTGAGCCGACATCTGAATGACGAATTTAGATTTCTGTTCTGGGTCTGGGCGTTTGTCGTTGTATATAAATCCTAGTGTAGATCTGAGTGTAGAAAGCGTTATTTATTTATTTATAGGTCTATTAAGGTAGTACAGAGCAGTGATGGTCTAGTGGTTAAGATTCTGGCAGAGGATATCATTGCACGTGTGTTCGGGTAACGAATCTCTGGCACGCATCTCTGAAGATATGTGCGTATTAGAAATAAATTATCACTTGCTTTAACGGCGACAGCATCGTGTGGAAACCTTCATGCCTGAGTTATTCATAAAGTTCGCCAAGATGTGAAGAAAAAAACTGAATTTGGTCTGCGTGTTGGACTCGTGCGAAACAGTGGGATTGATTGATAGAACCACAGTTCATCCAGGGATGTTAACACCGCCGCCCTCATAATAATTTGTAAAGCGTCGTGTTACGGTTGGAGAGGTGCGGTTACGGGCGGCACTTACAAATGAGGTGATCATCGCAGTCCTTCGGAGTAGCAACGCATCTATGCACGACGTCAAGCAGTTTAGTTCTGTTTGCGGTTGAACGTAGATGTCTGCAGAAATCATTTGACATCAGTTGGTCGAATGCAATTGTACAAAAATAGAAAAGATGGTTGATGTTGAAAGTTGTATAGTTGACGCAAGTGAATGCGCGTCATTATGGATATATATTCCAGGAGATGTCTCAGGTGGAGGGGTGCGGGCTGAGCGGCGGGTCGGAGGACGAGGACGAATGCGCGTCGTCGCCGGCTGGTTCCACGTACGAGGACGCGGACGCCGGGAAGGTGCTCAGCGACGAGGTCACCAAGCAACTAGCCGCTGCCGGTACCTTACTCTTGTTTTTATAAACCAACATACTGTTAACTATGACGTCCAAAATCACGTGACGTCAGAATAAAAAATACAGATGCCATTGAAATTGACAATATTATGCATATCATCAAAATACATATGACATTAAATTTTTTAATATTCTTTGTCCTATCTCCTTTTCTTTTTTTATAAGTAGACAATTAGTTTAAGTGGTGATAAGCCGTTCTTATTTTTATGAAGAATTAAATAAATTAATTAAAATTATAAGACAACGGCCATTAAAATTAACAATATGCGTACCATGAACATTTACATAAAAATCCATATGCTATTAAAATGAACGATATGCATATCATGAACGTTAATATTAAACATCCATATATCATTAAAATGAACAATATACATATCATGAAAGTAAACATTAAAAATCCACATACCATTGAAATGAAGGACATGCATGTCGTGAACATTATCATTTAAAATCCATATGCCATTAAAATAAACGATATAAATTTCATCAAAACGAAGAGTATACGTAAATATTGTCATAATGTACACACGCGACTTAGTTAAAAATACATATCGCTCATGTGGCATATATTGCCACATTAACATTTTGTGAATTTTACAGAAACAAGCGTCAAATATTGATAAAAGGTTTAATGTAACAAAACGAAAGCTAGCCCTACCATTTTCCCTTCTTTCTTGTGTTTCGAACAACGAGGCAGAATGAACATGTTTAAATCTTCTTTGCAAATGTGTCAATATATTACCACATGAGCGCTGTAAAAAGACATTAAAATTTAGAAGTACATCAATTGCATGCTAAAACATGACGTGTGCCATTAAGTAGTAGGATACATTTGAATGTAAAGTTGCATGTGATTTGTTTTCTGGTGCGCCAGTGTTTTAGAATTTGTAAGTTCCCTGAAAGCTCCCTTTTTTGTCGCTGGAAAACATTACAAAGGTGACCAATAAGTGTGAAAGCGATAGCGGGTTATGTGAACTTTCCACCCATTAATAACCTTTCAGCGGCTACTTTATGCTCTAAGAGTATCTCTGCAGAGGAAAGCACAATCCTTGTTTACACAGCACCCTTATCTCGGGCACACTCTGGGGAGATGTGATCAATATCTTCCCTAACGACCTTCAATTATGTTGAGACCACTTACTTACTCACCCCGAAGTTTCATGCTACAGGGCTCTCTCTTATTGCTTGCAAGTCTAATTTTAGTCGTCTTTTACGATAAACACAATACAATATCGCTATTTTTGTTCTAAGCTAAAGGGTTTAACTGTGTCAACCAATGCATTCAAAAATGCTATACAAATTGTCATTTTCACCAGAACGAGGCATTCCATTTAATATGTAATTTACAAGTAAATCATCTAATAATCCAGCCTACTAATATTAATACTCAGGAATATCAAAGCATCTATTTGAGATCTCAAATAGGAATTCAGTCCTGTTTGAGGTCGGATATAGATGTCCGCGGGTTATAGACATTTATCACTATGTTGCATGCATGCATTTGCTTGTCTATTAACATTAAACATACTAAAATCGTAACACATTACATATCAAAATAATTATCATGCAGTTTAAAAACATTAGTTTCCGTAGGTCCAGTAGGCATGGCTGCCGCCGCCGCCATCGCGTCGTCCAAGAAGCGCAAGCGGCCGCACTCGTTCGAGACCAACCCCTCCGTGCGGAAGCGACATCAGAACAGGCTGCTCCGGAAGCTTAGAGTGAGTCGACATTAACTATCATAATATATATTCTGTAGAGTGGTAGAGCCCCTACGATTTGACAAAGATAGCATGAAACAATTTTTGAGTGATGCTTAGGAAGGTGTGATTGAATGCTCATTTACTAATGAGCCTACCATTTTAGTTCTCTAGAGTATAAAGGCATTTGTGATCAACTTCAAGTGGAACCAGTGGTCTGTGTGGTATCGGTTATAGATAGTGATTTTTTTGGGGGGCACGATGGGGCACGCAATGCCACGAAAGAAAATGTAAAATTAAATAAAAACTAAAAAAAAGTAAACAAGTTTGGTAACATTTGCAAAAAAAAAAGATTTTTTTTAATATATCATCATTATTCAAATACAAAAAAAGGACTTACGACTTTCGAGAATTAAATAAATATAGAAGATTTAAAAAAGCCTGGTTATAGATATTCGTAGTTGCAGTGATTTTTCCATTAGATGAACTGCATTTTTGTTTCCATTTTATAAAGAAACGAGAATTGTGTTTTTACATGTAACATTTTTGAAAAATCCTTTTGTTTTCTTATTAATGTAACATCTGGTATACGCATTATTTTCATAATTGGTTCTATAGTATACACATAATAACAAGATTTAAAATATACTTCAAAAATATATTTATCTAGATAAGTAAGTTATGATATTTTTAATTCAAATTCAATTTTTTTTCATTATAAGGTGTTTATATTTTGTAACATACACTTAATGATATAATACTAATATATGCCTTAAAAGTAGCAATATTATATGGCCTAGGTGATGTTAATGCCTAAAAAGGTTGCAATATCTTTGACCTGGGATTGTCTTAATAAAGGCTTAACGTGTTATAACGCAGCAAACCATCGAGGAGTTCGCGACGCGCGTGGGGCAGCAGGCCGTGGTGCTGGTGGCGACGCCGGGCAAGCCCAACACCTCGTACCGCGTGTTCGGCGCCAAGCCGCTCGAGGACGTGGTGCGCAACCTGCGCTGCATGATCATGGAGGAGCTGGAGAACGCGCTCGCACAGCAGGTACACCACCATCTCCCAGCACCATCCACCCACTTCACCCCATCTTACCTCACTCTGACCGTCTGAACATCAGGTACACAACCATGTCCCTGCACCACTGACCCACTTCACCCCGTCTTCCCCCACTCTGACCGTCTAAACATCAGATACACCACCATCTCCCTGCACCACCCACCGAGTTCACCCCACCTTCTCCCAACTCTGATTATCCGAACATCGCCACAATGTCCAATTTTACCCCACTGGAAACAACTCTCATCAGATTAGACAGATTAGACATCCCCACACAGTACCACTTTAAATGATCGCAGACATATAACTTCACTTAACCTTACTAGATCACATACGCCTCCTAACATCCAGTAATTCTCCACCAAACTCAATTCATAGGAAGATTTAACCCATTACCAAGTTGGACACATGCATATGTCGCAGTGTCACCCCATCTTACCTGACTCTCGGCTTTCTAAACACCCAAGTAACCGCACTTTCACCAAAATTTTCCTGAATCCTCACATTGTCTGATTTTACTTCACTTAACCTGACTGAAAATATGAACCTAACTTAAAATATAAAATTGTCATTTTAATCTATGCACCTTTACATGAGTCGAAGGGTTTACGAAAAGAATAACATGACATTTTCCAGAATTGTTTTAAACCAATATATGAATAAAAGGAAATATTTTACAATAAACCTTTATAAAATGAGACATACTTGGCTCATGTTTAGGTACCTACTCATATTTAACTAATCCTCAACAGTTGTTTTACATCAACTTTCAGATATCATTAATTAGCCTCATGTGATTTAATATAGTTTGTAAGAATGCCATTCACACCCATGTCCCACAACCCACGTCGATCTACCGACGACACGAAAGAAAAGATTTTATCGAAGGTGTTTTACTCCTTGAGCGACTGTACACATATGCATAGCTAATCATCATTGATCAATACTTGTTTTTATTTTTTTGATTGAGTGGCGATCGATTTCCTTGCTGGCTTGTCTAGACTAAATTTGATAGATGGTTGTATTTTAGTTCTACAGACGAGGTACCACAGCTGACCTTATAATCGGCTGTGTGGTAACTATTACGCTTTGTACGATTGCAGTGATAGGGTTGCCGGTTACACTTACAAGCAAGGCGACCATATTTGTTCTCAGAAGTAGCTATGCTATTTCTATGAGTGAAAAATAGAACCTTAGATCTTTTTGAGGTCCAACCTCAATACAACCACCACCACTCACAACCAACCATAGATGTCCATGATCTGCAACAACCACTAAGAAGCAGGTGGCATACAATGCTTGTTTGCTATTCTTATAAAGGAAATGTTAAGTAATTAGATTTAATTTCTTTAGATTTTATACATTATCGCTTTTAATGCATATCATAGGCTTGTTAAGTACAGTCACCCTTTTTGAGATGGGCTGTAGAAGTTCTAGGCTACAACGGCCATATAACATCAGTTAGTTGCTCGCTTGTTTGAGACAATCTTGTGATTGTGGTTAAAGTGTCGGTCGCGTGGGTGCGTGTGGACATGTGTGTGTGTGTGCGTGTGCGTGAGCGTCAAGGCTAACGGGTCAGTTCGGGCTGGGCGGGGGCCCGCAGGCGCCGGCGCCGCCGCAGGAGGACCCCTCGCTGTTCGAGCTGCCGCCGCTCATCATCGACGGCATCCCCACGCCCGTCGAGAAGATGACGCAGGCGCAGCTGCGCGCCTTCATCCCGCTCATGCTCAAGTACTCCATGGGTGAGTTGTCCACCTTCACACTTCGCATCATGCCTATCTTCACACCTCCCCTTTTTTTGTTATATAAGAGAAAGAAACGGGCATGCAGGCCACCTGATGTTAAGTGGTCACTGCAGCCCATAGACAACCACATCCAATCTC
>DWON01006590.1:0-13733 GCA_018251015.1 Phocides pigmalion okeechobee
ATTTGAATTTTTACAATAAAAAGGATTTTGAATATTTTTGATTTGTGGCCCTTTTGTTTTAAAGTAGCGATATATAAATTTATTTTAAGCTGGTATTATCGCGGAATACATACATTATGCAATATAACGGGTACTCACGATTAATTATTTTTGATTTTTAATTGCCGATATTTTGCCGTGACCACGAGCCATGCAACAGGTTCGATATATCGGCAATTAAAAATCAAAAATCGTTAATCGTGAGTACCCGTTATATTGCATAATGTATAAATTAATGCTGTGGTTACCTTTAATTCTAAGAACAGTTATCTGTTATCAACTGTATTCATGTAATTTATATTCACTAAATGCTGTATCTTACGTTGGTAATCCAATAAAATAAATAAATTAAAAATTAATTAAGTAAATACATCACAAAAACAAACATATTACAAACATACCTATCGTCTCTCCACTCATTTGTTGACCTCTTGAAACATTCGTTAGTATCAATCTGAAAACACACTAAATTAAGTAAACAAGCCGATTACACATGCAAATTAATTACCGCTGAGATTAATGAACACTGAGTTCATTAACCGGTCACACAGAACAACCGAACCATAAGCAAACAACACAACCAAATTATTTTGTACTAGACGCCTTCACCCGCTTCGCTGAGCATAAAATATAGCAGTTGGAATTTCGTAACATCCGATTTTAGCTGACCTCTAAACCACGTGAGGAATATTCCTACGAAATCTCAAGTCAATCGACCTTTTCTCTTATACATATATAGATTTAACGTTCTCGCAACTCTTGCGGGTGGAATTTCGTAAAATCCGTTCTTAGCTGATCTCTACACCACGTGAGGAATATTCCTACCAAATTTCAAGTCAATCGGCCTTATATTCCCAGAGGTATCTCGATAAATTCAAAACGGTATCTCTATATAACTAGCGGGCTCAGCGGATGTTGTCCCGCTCTGAAAAAATTTATAAATCATTTTTTGCAGAAACTGCCATCTACTGGATCCAGTTCAGAAATATCAGCTTTACATCAGATTCCAGTACCACCTATTGGGTCCTATTGACAAACTAAACCATTCTCGGATCCACCCGAAGACTAAAAAAGAATTTTAAAATCGGTCCAGCGGTTTTCGTCGGAATATTGACATACACACAAACAGAAGAATTATTTATATAAAGATATGTAATATCAATAATTTATAGAGTTTACTATATAACGGGTGCTCACGATTAACGCTTATTTGCAGATAATGCAAATAAACTGGTCAGTTTAGGCGTGACCACGAGCCGTGCCGGTTCGTAATATCAGCAATTAAAAAATGTAAATCGCGAGTAACCGTTACATGGTAATATGTATAAATTTCGCGATGATATTTGTTTTTTTTATTGCGAAAGAGTTAGAAACGGGCATGCAGGCCACCTGATGTTAAGTGGTCACTGCAGCCCATGGACAACCACATCCAATCTCAAATAGAACAGAAGTTCTAATTAAGGATGGATGCGGTTGCCTTACTACTCTTGAGGACTAAGGTCACCTCCAATAATGTGTATCCGGCAACAACACCTCCCCGACCGAAACACAATACATGAAGAACATGTTACTTTACGGCGATTAATGAGGGTGGCGGTGGTGACGCGCCAGGCGAGCTCTAACGGCTCTACAACCTTTAAAAGCTAGTACGTAATAAAAATATTATTCTAAACTAATATCTCGGAATGTATACATTTTACTATGTAACGGGTACTCATGGTTAACGTCTGTCGACATATCGGCAATTAAAAATCGATAATCGTGAGTACATGACATAATAAAATGTATCTTTTGATTACAATCATTTGTTTTATTGTAGATTCTGTTTTTGTGGTATATAATAGAACATATTTGACTTATTTATGTGTAAATAAACATGTAGGTAATATTATTTTACTTACAAACTTAATTTTCTCAATGTTTTTAAAAAGATTTATTTCATGATATATCTCAAACGCAAATTTGTCGTATTGAATATTTAGGTATTTAAAAAATCTTATTCTGTTTAATTTACAAATGAAGTGATTGAAGATTTTATACTCACATACATAAACTATATTATAATATCACATAGACAAGATGGCTATTGCAGTCAATCACACATAGTACTCCTGAGAACTAGGGTAAATAATTAAAAAAACTTTTTTAACGTTTTAAAAAGTTCTTATTTTTATGTTATTAGGGTATTATGCAGATGACTTAGTGAACCGATTGAACTATATTTCTACCGGAGAGTCGGTCAGTAATAATAAAGAAAGTTATTAAAATTACCCACCAATAGCAGGCTGTACTTATATATTCCAGGCCTACGCGTTTTTACCGGAGGACTGAAGAAAAACACGCGCGTGCCGTTAAACGCATAATTCATATTCATGCCTTCATTTGTGCAAACGACTGCTTTGTATACTTCTGATTACGTATTTCGAATATGTACTGAAGAACCGTAGCAAATTTACTTTAATTAAAAATAAAAAATCGTTAATCGTGAGTACCTGTTATATTGCATAATGCAAATTTACTTCATAATCATAATATATAAAAATGAATGCTTGTCTGTATGTCCTTTATAGAATCGTAAACTATGAATTTGATCATATTATGACGATCTTTAGCAAAGTTGTTGTGCATGAGTCCACGAAGGTTTCTGAGTTGGTACGACTAATTTTCGTCAGACAACGCCACTGTCATTCCAATGAATTTTATATATTGCCGTGTCAGTTCATGCTGATTTGAATTGTAATGAAAATCATTTTTTTTTCGAAATGAACAAAATCAATAAAATGAATTGAATTTTTGTGTTTAATGTCTTTCCATCAAATTTATTTTAATTGGTGGCGTAGCAACGCGCACAGGGTACAGCTAGTTAAAGATAAAAAGAACTCTCGTTCCTTTTTGTGGTCGTTTTAAAAGCGATATGATAATCTTATACACAGAAGCAGACTTATATGTTTAATTCGACGCAACTCATGTTGGCTTGTAAGGTACGGTTACTGGCTGCACTTACAAGCAAATTGACCATCGCAGATCTTAGGACTAACATCTACTTACCTCAGATATGACTGAGTTATGTTTGAGGTTGTCTATGGGTTTTCATAGACTGTAGCGACTACAGAAACATTGTATTTGCATAGCTTTTTAACTTTATAAAGTAATTTTTATTTCATTGAAACAATTTTAACGTGTCAATTGGAAACTACTACTACATACGTACGTTTACTACATCGGGCCATTAAAATATCGAGGTTAAGTAATGGTGTAAAAAGTTTCAGTCTTACTTGAGATTTATGGCTTATATATGAATTTATAATCATGCCTTACGATTACTGAACACTTACCGTCGATAAGAATGCATGCTTGTTGCTTTCATAACATAAATAATGCAACACGCAAATAATATTATATTTTGCCATGTCGTTTTTATAAAAAAATACCAACACGCCACGTGTTAGAATAACAAAGTATATTTATTGAGCGTTCAGGAATCCATCTTTAATCATTTTTATATTTCTATTACCAAGTCTGTTATCAAGCCAATAATTATTAGTATTTTTTTACAAAATTATTATAGTTATATTTGTTATATACAAGTTACATGCGGAATATTAATTATTTAACCTGGGTAGGTCTATAACGGTAAATTAGAGTTACCCGCTCCGTGACCCTTCTGGAAATTTATTTCATTTAATATAAAAAATTAGAATGGCGCCGGTAGTTGTGCCTTAAAATAATTGATATAAATTTGCTACTCATCCTAGATTAGTATGGTCCATGTTCCTAATTGTTTGACTTTTGTTACTAATGAAAGTAAATAGTGCTTAACTTTTGAGCTTTATTTTAGTTTCGTGACAGATTTATTAACTGAACTCTTTGTTTTTTGTGAAATGGATTTTATTAACTGTAAATCTAATTACAGTTTGATTACTTTGGTCATAAGGATAAAAGTAGTTTCTTATTCAATAGATCAAAGTGAAATTTAATATTTATAAAATAAGTAAAATCGATAGTATTGTTTACTGCGGAAAAAACACAGAAAAGAAGAAAAAAATAATTTAATGTGACAACATTATTAAACCTAAAATTGGCGCGTAAAATGGTGGAAACGTGTGACGGCCATTTTGAACTCTTGACACTTCATGATCATCATTTGACAAATAATTTGCTTTGATCATAGTTAATATTACATGACGTGAGCACGGGACATAAATAATAGGTATTAGTAATGAATTTTACAGTTTTTTTTTCTTTACAGATACAACATGCCCCAACATATATTAACCGTCTCCGTGATCGCCATGCTGGTTATGTCTGTCGGTGTGAGCGGTAAACGTGAGTACCTATTAATTACATTTTATTTCTACGTGTGCATATATTTTATCACAGAGACAATGAAGTAATAAACCATATAAAAATGCAATATGTAGCACGACAAACGTAAAATATCGTAATGGATACATTTTAATAAATAACGGGTACTCACGATTAACATTTTTTTAATTGCCGATATTTCTAAACAGTTCCATGATTCGTGCCGTGAGGAATCATGCTGCTGGTTCGAAAAATCGGTAATTCAAAAAGTATTAATCGTACCCGATTATTATTTATTAAAATAATTTATATTAAAGAAAACATATAATTAAATATCGAATAAAGTAGATAAAATTTAGTGTTTTTCTTATTATTATTATCTTTATGATATCAATAAGTAGAGTAAAATGACAAAATAAGAAGGAGACAACGGTGGCGCAGTTGCTGTCCTATCGGGCATGACGGCATAACGTTTGCGTCACGCCATATGGTTTTACGCCTAATGGATGTTTTACATCCTGAAGTAAGTTTTCACGTATCATATTTTCTTTTCTATAAATGTATTTGGTATACAGATATTGAGTGAAGTCTATTGACTATATATTCGTATAATTCATTAAAAATGTAATATTTTAAAGTTGGGAGAACTATCCCCCGGGTAGGTACCACCGCCGCCGTCATAATCCGTCGTAAAGCATTACTTGTGTTTCGGTTGGAGAGGTGCGGTTGCCGGCTACACTTTGAAGCGAGGCGAACATCATAGTCCTCAGGAGTAGCATAGCATTACATTCAAGCTCAGATAGGATTTCGGTCGTGTTTGTGGTTGTATGTGGATGTCTATGGGCTGCGACTACTTAACATCAGGTTTTGCATGCTCGTTTGCTACTCTTCTCATATAAAGAAATCTCGTTTATTCACTTTACTATATAACAAGTACTCGCGGTTAAGGCGTTCCAATTGCCTATAATTCGAACCACTTGCATACCTCGTAGTCACGGTTAAATTCTGTGTTTAAACTGAGAGTTTAGCCGTGACCACGAGCCCTGCAACTGGTTCTAAATATCGACAATTAAACTAAACTTTGTTCAAAAATTAAAGTCCTAAAAACAGATCTAAATATTTTTTCATCTGTTCGACAAACACTTTTGTCTACTATTGACCACGTCATAACGACGTGGACGAACAATATATTCGACCTTTGCTAATACTGTCACAGTAAAATATATAAATAAAAAGGAGTTACGTCAGCTAGAAAGTCAAAATCCACATCCGTTTACGCAAAACAGTACTTATTTAAATATGACTACATATCACATAAATAAATTCAATAGTTTCTTTTAAGTGCTAACCCATAACTTGTAATAGTTGGCCTGTTTAATTCCTTTGCCTTTCCCAAATAAACATTATCTAAGAAGAGTAGTAAATGAACATGCAGATTATCAGATATTATATGGTCACTGTTACGCATGACTATTTGTTATAACTTTTTTATAAAATAAAAGCTTGTGGTGGAGGCTACACTTACAAGTGAAGTGACCACCTTAGCCTTCGGGAGTAGCAACGCACCAGCGTAGGACCTCAGGCTTCTGTCTTGTTTGAGGTTGTATAAGAATATCGACCTGAGGGATCAGATCGCATTACACTTTTCTCCTATATAAAAGTTCCGTCTAAATGATACATGCGTTGCTACTTTGAATATTAAGATCACGTCAGGTCACGAAAAAGTTCTTCCTTACCTTTGCATTCCAGAATACAGAGACTTTTTGCCTTATTCTAGAATACAACAGTAATGCACTGCTGTTAAAAGCAAAAATAGATGTATCCGTGTGTTTCACTTGGCAATATAATTAAATTTCAAAATAGTCTCTGCGTTTTAATCTTTTCTTGGGTCCATTGTAAAAATGTATTATTCCAATAAAAAATAAATTCAAATATTTTATATATTATAAGGTATTCACATGCACTTAAAGAATATCAAAATCACTGTGTAAAGTCAGTACATTCGCTATGAACGCCCTATTGAGTAAGGCTGAGCCAAGAGATACACTTTAAAAGGGAAAATAAGATGGACAACTTTCCAAGAAGTGACTTAGTCTTCTGGGTAGAAGTGCAGATAACCACATATTTAATAAGCTTCAGTCCACATGACATTTGCCAAATCTATTAAGAAATTGAAATTTAAATGAATATATAAATCCCTCACAGAAAAGTAGATTCACTTATTACACCTGAAGCGAGCGCTAACCCAACACCTCTCTCAATCTTAAATACATAAAATTACTTGACATCAGTCTACCTGCAGTGCCGGGAATAACAAGAAATAATAGCCATCATAACGACCCGGTGTTATATCCGTAAATATTACAAAAAACGCACTACCTGTGCCTGTCAACTGTTCCAAATTGAATATTCTTTGAAGGGAGCGTAGCAATGCTACTCATAGATGGACTTTACACGAAATCCAACCATATTCGCACCTAAAAGAGTGTTATTTCAAAGCGGTACCCAATTGCATCATTAGAGAGCGACACGCGTACAAAATTAGACGAATAATGTAACGAAATATAAATTTAAAACAATTTTAGGCACAGAAGAAATATATTTACTTTTTTGTTTACTAGTAATTATATTTATTGAATTATATTTAGGTAACTATTATTAAATCCTCAAATTATATTTTAACAGCAATGAATAAATCGGTCAACAAAGGATTACGTAAATAGATCACAACCTATATAGAATATATTTGTCTTTTACATTCCAGAATAAGAATATATTTGAAATAAATGGTGAGATTTTAACACGATAAAAGTTAAAATATATAAAAAAATTGGCAAGTAATCCGTATAAAAATTAATAAAAAATAAAAACAAACATCTTCTGAGCCTATGCAGGTCCTCAATCCTTTTAATTTTTTTTTATGATAAATTAAATTTGTGATTCATTATGTCGTAATTTCTTTTTCATTTTAAATTAATTATTACGATTTGATTCGTTTTAGTGAGCTGATGCATTACACTTGTTTTCAACACGTAAATGCGGCCGTGTAGAGTTGTCTCAAGATCTTTATTATTTACAATACAGATAACAACAAATATATCTTTCAAACAAAGATAAATTCAATACCAGGTCAATAAGGTATCAATAATCGTTTAATAAAAAACCAACCCCACGACAAAGGCACCAGTTTGACGTAAGCTCGTAACATAATATTGTGCGCACGATCCGTTATAAAAACCAGAGACAATAGATGTTCCTTTTTATTTTATTAAAAGGATTTCGCTGGTGGCCTTAACTGTTTCACTATCCAAAAATAGTGTACACAAAAAGAGTTTGGGATTCCGTCGCGAGAACCCATTGTCTTTGATTCGTTTGTTTACAGTAAACCATAGTAATTTACATTACAATTACCTTACAGTAGTCACTAACTAAGTATAAAAACACAGTTTAGTTATAAAATACTAATTCACGTATATATAATGTACATAAAAGAGGAAAGTGACTGACAGCTTCAGAGATCAATGCGCAGCCGAATCTGCTGAACCTAGATGTCTGAAAATTTGAACTTAGGTTCTTTGTATATCGTAAGTAAGAAAGAAATTTCGAATATTCAACCCGTAAAGGCTGGCAAAAGAAAACTAGTCATTCAAAGATTGTATTAAATTTCATAATATCGTCTTCTGTCCTAGAAATAGTGCGGCTAGAAATTCGCTTATTATATTAAAGATGTGTATTAACACAAATTCAATGACATTACGCACAGCGAGATAAAAATGTTACAATTGCGAAGAATAAGATACCTGCAGCAGCTGTAATCAAAATTAGACCCCGGTATTCTAGTGTCAAGTAGGTACTAACGTTTTGCTAGTATGAAATATAGCCCAATATTTAACTAATACTACTTTTTTTTTATGAAAGATAAGTTTGATAAGTAACCTCTAATTGCTAACTCTTGAACTAAATTAAAACTTTATTATACGGAACGTTGTCCCAACTGAATCTTTTATCAAATCAGAGATGTAGACCGTGTCTTCGTGATATTAGGAAGAGGGGGAGCTTTAAAAAGAGCTTAAAAGCATTGCTCGCAATGTTCCCGGTACCTGACTTTCACACAAAAAATATGATTAATGAAGGTCCGAATTAAATAATTTCGTCGCAGGTACGCGGGGTAAAGTGGCGATTTTTTAACCATTGTCCGCCGCGCCTTTGTGTCGTGCACAATTTCTATCCGTTTCAAATACTAATAATTTTAATGCGTTTGGTGAAGTTTTTTCCACACGCAGAGATACACACGTGAGAAAAGTCGATTTCTGTTTCGGGATACTTGTAAAAAATCGGCCAAGTGCGAGTTGAACCCGCACTTCGAGGGTTCCGTAAACCGAATAAACTTTGGTTAATAAATCTTTATTAAGTTTACGGAACTCTAAGCATCTAGGTAGTCATTATATTTTTTATTTTATTTATTAATATCGTGTTGATTTGAACTAGCCGTCATCCCTGATTTTCTCAATCTTGATCTGTCTGTATAATCAGTCATTATAATAGAAGCTGTATATTTTTGAAACCGAAAATAGACCAACGATTGTTTCCTGTAATCGATTGCGATACTGCAAAATAAAGATTAAAACTTCCTACTCAAAATAGGATTACAGACATTTAGAAGTTTAATTTTTTACACTTTTAAGGGAACGTAATGTTTTAAATTTATTTGGACGTAAAATATGAATACATTGTTAAGTAATATATAATATAAAAATGAAAGGTGGGAGAACTATCGGTCGACCGGGGAGGTACCAGCACCACCCTTATAATCCGCTATAAACATTACTTGTGTTTCGGTTGGAAAAGTGCAAGCGAAGTGAGGCGACCATCTTAGTCTTCAGAAGTAGCGACTATGTTCGAGCTCAGATAGGATTTTGGTTTGTTTGTAGTTGTACGTTGATGTCTATGGGCTGCGTCTACTTAACAGGTGGATTGCATGCTCGTTTGCTACTCTTTTCACATAAAAAGGCTTTATAAGAGAAAAAACAGATGGGAAACAAACATCCTTAAGGGTTTGGTAAAGGAATCTTAAAAATTGAGGCAATGAATTTATCAGACGTTAGCCTGGTTTAAAAGCGTTAATAGGCTCACCCGAAACATTTGTTTTAATTTACACAATATTTTTAACACTTTTGTTTCTTGCGTTCCTTGTAATTAATTTTTAAGTATGTTAACTACCTTTTCATACTTGGTTATCTTAGATATCTATCATAACAAACTAGATATTTTTTACAATAGTAATAATTACAAATCTAATATATCTTAAGCCTAATTAAATGTATATGTATATCTGTATTGTGTCTGTATGACATTGTAATTTATCGTTCTATGGACATGAAATATATATTAAAAAAATATTAGGGACCTATTTTGACGCAACAGAACCAAAAATAATAGTCCTTAGAATCGTTTGTCGTGTGCGCTAATCTCAGAAACGGCTGTAAAGTCGGTAACGACTTCAGTGCGGTTTCCACTATTGTATTCTAGACTGAACTTCACTTAATATTTGGTGCTCGTTTCATTTCAATCAGTTATAAATAAAAAATACCACTTTGAAAGTTACAGATAAGAATAATTTTCTATTAGAAATATAGAAAACGCCAGAATTTTAATGAACGACGTAACGAACGAACGAACGAAAACGAATGAACAAAGTTGCGGATAGCAGTTAGTAAAAAATTGAAATATCTTTTATCAGTGTACCAATATACAAAAGCTGGGTTGATTGCAAATTTCACAAACAGTTTCTGTATTTAAATGTCCAGTAATCGAAAATAAAGGAAAAGGTAAATGTATACTTTATAAATATTTACCAGGCTTCGCGAGACAAATTGGTCCTACGTGCTAAACAACATTTTGGTGTAATAAATAAATATAAAGTACTCTAAAAACATAAAAACGACAAAATATTACTTCTAAATTCAAAACTCCTTACGTAAAAGATCACTTGAATTACAAAACCACATCTGTAGTCCATAGTCTGTTTATGCTGTGCGCAAAAAATACATAAAAACAAGTAACGCGCCGCGCGCTGGGCCGTGCGCGATAACGAATTCATGCGTTTCAATACATTTAGCAAATTCGATTGAAGCGCGTCGGAGAATAAAGCAAGGTCTTCGCGCTGCCGCAAAATATTGCGATGTTACATTTGTTTTTGAGAGAAGGAAGTAAACATGATTATTTAGTGCATTTGCAATCTACTGATAATCAGTACGGAGTTGATAATAGTAATTTTCAAGATTTTCGTAATATGTTTTAAGTCACATTTTGCGCGGCTTATGACTTTGTACAAAAACAATATCATTGTCTTTATTCCAAAAGAGTTAGGAAAAAAACGAAATACCTTAATATACTTTGCAAACAAATTTAAGACAAATAATTAAAACAAATTAAAAAATAAAATTAATTTTTCACGCATTTTGTTCATCATTGGTGTGTTACTACTCTTGAGGACTAAGATGGTCGCCTTATATGTTAACCGGCTACCACAAGTTGCCAGCGTAACGCAAGAACTTCTTCACGGTAATACGTTTTAGTTTGAGCCGTACGGCTTCTGCCTCCGACCATTCAACAACAGCTGAGGAACAAAATGTATATAATGTGAATGACTCAGGGATTAACCGTCGCAGAGTCAACTTACTCTGATGCTCCGTTTTGGGGCAAAATACGTGATGGTCTTACTGTCTAAAGTTGCATATATTTTTACTCTCTTCTCTTTTTCCTATTTGGGAGGACGGGTGTGCATAGAGCACGCTTCGAAATACACACCATTATACATGATGGTAGCGGATTTCTACAAAGTAGCTTTTAACAATATCTTAATAAAATGTAGGTACGTATATCGATACTCGATAGATAATAGCCTACATAAAAAATGTAAAACGTACGTACCCGTATTAGCAATTACAATCACCGAACGCCGGGGCAGCATGGCGGATTGTAAAAATTTACAATATCGCTCTATCCACGGCGATTGTAAAATTTTATGCCTTCAAAAAGCTTAATGCTCGCCGCAATTAACATGTGTTCGTTATAATCGTACTCCCGTCTTTAATGGCACTTTTTTCTCTTTATTCCTCTCCTATCTTCATTTATTGTCGTGTTATTCCACACAAATAATAGTTTCGGATATCGGTGTCAGCAACAATAGCTGCTAGATTTGTCAAGTAATTAATTCTATTGAGGACTTATTTTTATGAAACACTCTTTCGTATCTACGACAGAGTACGGTTCAATTACCATTACACTTCGAAAATTCTAATTTATTACACTTATAAATAAAAAATACATTTTACTTCTTTTTATTTTATAATCAAACCTTCGGAATATTGACATTGATCATTGAAATATGTGGTCATTTTAACAAAGGATTTAATTCTAATCATTGAGTACCTACTGTGACAATTAATTTGAATAGTTTTATATAAATACCTATCTTCCTACGACACTATGTTACCCAAACGTCAAGCCATAGTGACGTCTGTTGCCTTAAGATTTTTTAAATTCCACAGGTTCGCTTACATCTTCATGTAAGCGATCATCTTATCGTCCGCCATCATCTTAGACCTAAACAGTAGCAATATTTCTGTGATGGATTTTCGTTCTAAGCTATTTATTATATTACAAGTTCAATATAGATGTCTAAGAACAGCAGTGAATCTTACGCCAAATTCGTAAAAGTAAAATACACATTTACAAAAACCTTACGAAGAATTACTAGTGATGTTGTTCTTAATATTGATTTTCAAAAGTATAGTCTTCCTTTATGTTCATAGACAATACTAAAAGTAATTTAAATAATGCGACCCTTTTTAATCGTTTTCCAAGTATTTCAAACGAACAAAACTCTTGAGAAAAGCCTTTCAACATACTTTTAAAATTAATACTGAAATGGACAAGAAAGACGGCCGCTTGATGAGAACATTTGAAACCATACACAAACGTCATCAGATTCGTTCAAAGACATCGGGTCAGGTCACGTAGGGCGGAGGGCAGGAGGGAGGGGCGCGGGGAGGGGTCAGAGTTATAGTGTAACTCGATCCGCCAGATGGCACGCTCCTTGCACTTCCGAAAAGTGGAGCAAAAACTCAAGTTCGGATGACTGCGGCCTTCAGCGACAAATGGATGCATGTAGTGTTTACGCCAGACTCGGGTTCCGTATATTTTTGTTACGTTAGCTTAACTACAACACTTTTACCAGAAAAAATGTGTTCCTATTGAGAAGAACAAGGTTAAGCAGTGTATCTGATACAACACTCTATTTACACCTAGAACCAATTTAAAATAAAAACAGCAGAACTTCTCCACTAAACTTTTAAAATTTCAAAAACGTTTCAAAAGCAGTGATAGTTTTTTTTCTAATTTATTATATTATTCTGCAAGATACCCTTTGAATAGATTCCAACCTTCATTGCACCCATTTGTAGTGAGAGCAATTCTTGCGTTATTAAGTATTCTTGCGTTGCAAGGCATATATGCTCTACATCATGTGGGGCTTCTGTTCTATTCATATAGTTCAACTTCATAGGTGGCTATAAATGTCCATAGACGGCAATGACGTCAAAGAATTAGCTGTACTGACTATTCGTTTGCATTCGAATTGATTAATCGGTCGATCTCCTACCCGTTGGTGTGACCAAATAGCCACGCTTACTGGACTCCCCATTACGAATGCCCTGAGAAAGGCCGAAAATTAACTTATCAAGATGTTAAGGACGTTCAAGGACACGATCTTCAGCAATAAAGAAAACGACAAAGAAGAAAAACCTATCCTAAACCCACGAAACCCCAATTCCATAAGAACACTACATTTAAAGAAAAAGATTGGATTCCATCCGAGTATTTCTTTTCATTCGATTCGATTTGATTCGAACGTGAAAGGCATAATTATTTTCCTAATGTATGCTATCCTGACCCACCGAACCCCAACCAGCATTGCAAGCCAACATGCGGCACTTGCCTCGCACGTGATGCACATTTGGCCATATCCGCAAAACAACGTCCATCTGTCTGTACACAAAAAATGTCCTGCACATAATGAGTAACGATAAATTACCAGTTTCGAACACGTTTCGTTACACGTAAACATGTGCTAACGTCTACTACATTAATTACTTGTTTGATAATCCAGATTGGAATCAGTTTGACAATTTACTACTGCGCTGCAAATTGGTTGCTGATGGATGTCAATTAATATAATTTTTTTGCTACTCTTAAAGGTTGAGCGGATGTATACTAATCAAATTTTAATGGAGTCAGTTAAGCTAAGAGATATAGATATCTAGATCGTAATGGGTTGAATGGGTGACCACTCATGGCAACATTTCATGTAATAGTCTGTCCTTGGA
>DWON01006591.1:0-13733 GCA_018251015.1 Phocides pigmalion okeechobee
ACTGTATCTCTCAAAAATAATTACTTTACAAATACCTTTACATTTGAAATAATTCAATTTTAAGCGTCCGTTGGTCAATAACACCAATTTATAATAAACGCTGTACATACAGTTTCCAAATTGTTGTACAACAAATGCGTTGAAGCTGCATTGTATTATTTATTATTTATTACTCTCTATTGTTAATGTTACTGACAACACTGATCGAAGGTTGGGAACATTGCTGTTTATTTATTTAACGAGGATTATTTATTTATTACCGAGAATTATTTATTTATTGTGATCTATTCTTTGTGGTTTTAAGCTGAAAGACTTTATTGTACAGAAGCAGTCACCTCAAGTGGATAAACAAATAAACAAAAATATTTGCTAGTAGCTAGTATGAAAGGCATGGTGCATATGCACTTTATTGAGACGTTCCATCTGTCGTCTTAAATAAGTTTAATCAAATAACTTTACGTATGGCTACTGTAGGATATGGAGTTAGTTAAGGAATTAACAGGTTCATGCAATACTTGACCACTTAACATTCAGTAGGTTGCATGCTCGTTTGCTACGTTCGATAGATATTAAATTTGTAATTTAGGATTTCATTAAAAGAAATGTTATTTGAGAATAATATGAACAGTTGTTAAATATGAAGTAGGCATAATAAAAACAATTTCATTTATAAAATCAATGTATTTTCTTATTCATCTTGTAACATATACAGAATATACATACTAGAAGAATAAATAAAGATTAGTAAGCGCTGGCGTAGAGGCAGTGTGACGTCAACAAAGCTTCACTCCATTTACCGTCTCGCCATATGATTCAATCAAACCTCAAAATGGGTCAATAAATGTTTCATATTAAAACTTCCATGATGCAATTTTATTAGCTTGTTACATTGTCAAATTTTACTCGAAATACTTCTCTGGTGAAAGCCCAGCATAAGAGTATAATTTTACTCAAAATACTGTTCTGGTGAAAGCCCAACATAAGAGTTCAATTTTACTCAAAATACTTTCCTCATGTAAGCCCAGCATAAGAGTAGTTCGTAACTATTGTCTGTCTAGCACTAGGATTAGCTTCAGAATACATTGTTTATTTACGTAAAACTTTCGCTCCACCAGATTACAAAGGAAAGTAGCTTTGAAAAACTAAACTCCCTTCAAGTGGCGCTTAAGCGCCTTTGTCTTGACGATACAAAAGTATAATGCTTATAACAATAGATGTGAAACCTTTATTATACGCTGCTGTTTCGATTTTTTGTTAAGTTTATATGTTATTTTATATGATAGATCGTAATATTTACACTACCTGTTGTACTCTGGATAAAATAGGTAATAACTGACGCAATTAGAGACTTAAGCTTAATTTTATCTTTAATTGCAATATATATATTTAATATTGTAATAATAAATAATATAATGTTTTTCTATTTATTTATTGTTATTTGCTGAGCTCATAGAAATACGCTGTTTGAAATACAAATATTTAATACGTAATAAGTTTTCTGTTATAATTAGATAATAATAAAATCGGTATCTACAAGACTTGCTTATGTGCCAATGTAGCTAATATGTACCAAGAATGTAATACAATAGTAACAGACATCCTTAACATGTTAAATGCATTTCACATATCATTTTCCTAAAAGATCAGTTAAGTTACGATGACTACAAGATTCATTATTTTAAGTTTTATTCAAAATTTATAAGATCACCAATGTTGTATACAAAATCAAATAATCAATTATGCAACTCTGCTATCAAGGCATTATAACTTTAAAATTACTTATTTCAATGAACTCCCTGAATACTCAGTCTACCTTAGCAAATCCTTTTAAAAGCACTTCATAAATTAATTTTACTTCCCATTAGGCAACAATAGAACATTTTACGCAACGGTTTTAAAGAATGCCAAGTTCTTAAGCCAATAAATCTATGTGGATTCGGACAACGGCAGTAAAACAATTTGTAGTCAAAAAATATGACGGCTGTTGCCACACAGGACGCGGTACGCTTCCCCACAATTGTGCACTCCATTGCGATCCGATACGGTCCGCCTTGTTTTCAAACACAGCAACAAGCGAAAACCGACATATTTATTGCAATACGAGATAATTTAACGATGTGAACCCATCCCCCGTACACGATAATTCGGTCAAAGTTTAATTCGTTGACAAAGATTACGACAGTTTCTAATCGTTTAGGCGTGATGTTGGAACGCTATTTCAATTTTATGTTCCAATGAATTGTGAGAAGAACGCTCGTGGCTCGTTATCCAACCGATTATTTAGCAGTAAACTTAATGAGATGTTCGTAAAAACGGACCTTTTGGAAAAACATTCTCAGCAATGCAATGTTTTACTTTTACAATACACTACAAACATACATACTTACATACATACGACCGATGCGAATAAAATCGAGTTAAAAAACATGTGATTATCAAAAGATGTCCGGCAAATAACATTGTTGATTAGTGAATAAATTTGTCATTAAAAAAATGAAAAATTAGCATTATAAGGAGTAAAAATATAGAGTTTAATTACGAATTAAATATATTATTGGTATTTTGTTATTATAGTAATATATAAAGAATACAAATACAAGACAAATTAGTGACGAATAGGAAGCAGTGTCGGACAGTGAACAAGACGGAGTAATAAAGCATAACGCCTTGCTGTCACACCGATAGATTGGTACAACAATCACTTGTGTGTATTCAAATAGTAGTGAAATTACGAAAATGTTTTAAGCGCCATTGTTCGTGAATTGTCACCACGGAACTTGCGAAGTTTTTGTGATATTTTTATGAAGGTTTTCACCTTACTATACTTAATTTAACATTTTCATACTTAATGTTTGGTTTTCTTGAATTAGCTATAATAAGAAAGCAAAACTGTATCGAACTATATTTTCAGGTGGAATCTTGGTTCGATTCCGGACCAGACAGAAATCTGAATGATGAATTTAGATCTCTGTTCTCGGTCTGGGTTTTAGCGTAATCATGTTGTCTGTCTCCATGGCACCTACGACAGGGAATTCTAGTGTGGGGCTCTGAGTGTAGAAAACATTATTAAGCGTAATTATTTGTATGGTTTTTTTTTTTTATTTTATACTTATAAAACATTGGTTGTTATCCTAATAACTGTTACACGTTCCAATATTTGTATAAATCCGAATTTTCTCACAATAATTAGCCTAAATAGTACGTCATTACTTTATTGTCTGGAGCAAATTGAAATAATAGGGAAGGTGGCGTTACAAATTGCAAAATTTGGTTACGACACCCCAACCATGGCCAATCATAGATGAGCCTGAACCAATCACCCTCGTTACGTGTTCTAAATTTGCGTTTTATCGTCGTATACATTTAATATAGGGGCGTCATAATAATGTAAGCAAAATGAGATACTGTTTCTATAACAAATTCTGTACCACCATGTTATTCAATACTAACTTTTGGCTGCGGTTTTGCTTGCATAGAAAAGGGCATAATATTACATTCGAATCATGCACTTCTGTTTGTATCCTATTTATATATTTGAAGCAAATATTTAAAAGATAAAGAGATGTACGTATTTTTGTCATCTACTTGCATCTTACGAATGGAATTTTCAAAATTCCATTCTTACTTGCGCTATGCAAAAAACTTATGTGAAACAACTTATAATTATAAAATTTGTAGTTTCACCTGTCCCATGATTCCTGGGTCTATCAGTCACCTTCTTCTTGATTGATTATTATGATTTATCATTACCTTTATCATAATTTCTATGTCTCTAGATTATCAAACAGCTGGCGATACTAAGCAATCTGCAGACGATGGATATCCACATTAAACTCAAACAGAATTTAACCTATCCGAGGTAGTACGTAGATGCGTCGCTACACCTAAAAGTTCAGATATCTCTGCTTATTGTACACACCAACAAGCGACTATCCAACTTCATAGCGGATTATGAGGGCAGCTGTGGTATCTAACCGGTACAGGTTAGGTCTATTTCCTGTTATACTAGTTATCTACTATTACTGGCTAGAAGACAAATGTTGTCTCTGATACATCGATATTCAGAAGAAGTAAAAAAACAGCTATCGAAATTGACGACAGAAATGAAGACCTGATTGGAATAACAATTCATAAATTTTATAACGTTATAATTAATATTACGTGTTTTTAAATGTTATAATTTAAGGTATAAATTCATATTATAAATATCAGTCAGCCTCAACTTAGTAAATATCACTTTAATTGTAAAACAAAACATAATATTTTCACTTCAAAAACTTTATCAAATTTCAAGTTATTGATAAACACTTCATAACAATATTTTTACATAGGAAATATTTATTATTTTTATGACGCAAGATATAAGCAACTCATTAAAAATGCCTCGGAAATCTTATATTATGATTTCTCAAGTGCCAACTTCCACTGACCATCATAACGTCGGTCTTCTTAACTTCAAGTTATATCAAATTACACTATAAACATGACGAAAGAATGTGTTAATATGTCACAATATTACTAATATAAAGTTTATTTTATTACACTGAACAGCTTAAAAAATAATTCACGTTTACACAGCTATATTTATTTGAGGTACAAAGCTATACTAGTGTTTTGTCTTTTATTGTTGTTCATCACGGAGTTTTTACGCTTTAATATTTAAAAAACCAATTGATAAATAAAAGTAATTATATCAATATATTATTTTGTTTAACAAAAAATACACTTGAGACTTGTAATCAACGTAATTAATAACAAATGTTTTAAAGGGAAATGTATTACAACAGAATTTCGTAAGATATTCGTTATAATAAAATACTAGTATTTGATACGTAAATATATTAGAATATATAAATAATTAACTGACGTCTGTCTGTACTTAAAAGCTATATGAGAAAAAATATTATAACGAGCCTTTATTAACGCAAATGAAACCAAAACAATAGTTGGTAGATTTTTCGGCAATATTAGTAACGGCTTCACCTATTTCAATGCGTTTTTAACTAGTGTATTGCAGTAACCTGAAGGTTAAGGTGAAGTTTAAGGTTAAGTGAACTTAACATTTAGTACTTCGATCGGCGTAAAGAAAGTTATATCAAGTTAAGGGCTACGGGTATGAGTACATAACAACTCTTTATTAGAAAATCTGGAAAGACTGCAAAATTTAAGCGCACGTGAATGAAGTCGCGAGTGGGAGCTAGTAAGATATAAAATTAGGAAGTGTTGATAGAAGTTGTTTCTGTAATCAGAATCTTAATTTGACTGGAGCTCAAAGTATCGAGTGAACCTTGTTCGAGCGTCTTTGAGATTAGAATTTTAAGTTTTGTTGCCTAATCATTTTATTTGTTTACGTCTCGTCAGGCGGTCTTAGGCCACGATCGCATTAGCACTTTCTTGTTCAAGTTTTCCATTTCTTGTTAAGTTAAAGGTGGGAGAACTGTAGTTCGATCGGGGAGGTACCACCGCTGCCCTCATAATCCGCCGTAAAGCATTACTTGTGTTTCGGTTGGAGAAGTGCACAGTTTTCTTATTTTTCAAATACATCGCCTTATCCAAACAAATATTCGGAATAAAGTACATTAAATATACTAGTAAATAACTAGATATATCTTTACAACCACGCGTCGAGTAAAATTCCTTACATCAAAACAGTATCGGGACAAATACTACCCTATAAAGTCTTTTTCGTATCGAAATGCCCGAATAACAATCACCACCAAACTAATTTACCAAAATAACGGAACAACTAAATAACATTTTAGAATATATTCATTTCCAGTATTTATTAGGATGTCTTGATCTGATGTCTACAAAAAAAAATCATAATAATAATATTATAACTGATAAAGAGAGGTATAGAGAAAAAATAAACAAAATGTGTACGCAGTCTTCAAATCAATTACAATGAGTATTAGAATCCAAATTTCCAAATAATATTCAATGTTCAAACACGGCTCCTAAAGTTTTATTACATGTTAACATGTAGACAAAAAAGACTCGTCGGAAAGCACAACGTGGATGTAGCCTTAAGGAAAAAAATAAATTCGTCTAATTAGACATTACCATTATAGCGGTCGGCGGGTGACGCCGGGATGCGCTCGGAAGCGATGTTTATCTGGGTCGTCTTGTGAGCAAGGATTTCGAGACTATAAAATATTATTTATGTATCGAGCTACTGGTCGTAACACGATTAATTGATTAAATTAAAATTGAACGCAATAATGTAGACGCGCCGATGTTTATGTAAATGAAAAGAGTGACAAACGAACTTGCTTAGTTAAATAGTAACTGCAGTCTACGCATGTCCACTTACAACCTGCGTGCGACGTGCACATACCCAACACGTTGCTACTCCTGAATACCGAACAAAAACGAACTAGACATAGTGGATGCTAATGGTAGATGAATCTATCTATTAATCTACCATAATCATGAGCTCACAAACCGTAGTTTCGCAATGATCACGAGCCATACAACTGGTTCTAGATATTAGCAATCAAAAATCGTTAATCGTGAGTACCCGGTACGTAGTTAGGTGAACGAAAGTGGACTTCTTACTTTTGCAGTGGCTGTAGTGGCTTCCGTCTCAAGAATCTATAGGCCTCGAGGTATCCCTCTTTACGATGATAAAATAAGGAATCTACTGTACTCGTTTCTGTACTCAGCCTAAGACAGACGGAGAAAAGCTCGCCTCGTTTCTAAGTGTAGCCGGCAACCACACCTCTCCAACCGAAACACAAGAGTTGCTCTAGAGCGGTATAACAGCGGCGTCAAACTAAAGTACTACCAACTATCAAATAAATTTATTCGTTCGTTTGATTTCATTCCATCCTTTTTGATGCTCTTCGAATATACCTACATTTTTGATAATAAATGTTGATATCCACTCACATTTTGTGTTTGTGCATACTAATTTCATTCTTTTACATATCATTGTGGTTTATCGTAGTAGTTTTGATCTTAATTTCTAAAACTAAAAGTAAAAACGATCTGATTCTTTGTAGATTAAACGGCCACACAGGTGGAATTCGATGACACGATGTAGGTATCTTGTACTGATATCTCCTTAATATCTAGTATTTAACATATTCATTGATTTTAACATTATTTTATTATGAGGTAAGAGTATATAAACATCTCTTGTCTATTGAAATATATAGCCGAGTCCAATGATCGTTTTTAGGGTAATAAATAAGTCATTGTCTTTGGTAGGCAAAGGTAAATTCCGAATTATAATTTTTCCACAATATTGATTAAGTTCTATAGGAATAATTACTGGGAACATTACATCAAATTGTAGTATATATTTAGTATCTACGACGTGCATAACTCCTGAGTTCAAATTCCAAGTATATCCTCCTTCTATGGCGGCATGAAGAGATTCTTGTATTTCCGTTGGAGAAGTTGGTTACTTGTTATATTTACCAGACGAAAACGTCTTCAAAAGGGGCAACATGTAGAATGAACAGTGTTCTACGACGTCAGATAGAAATTGTATGCACTGAAAATATCTACCCGCGTAGAGCACAGTATTGCAAACTATCGCACCATATTTTTCATGTAAACTAAAGACTCAAAAATATAACAACTTTTTATTCTCTTCACTTTCCGTATCTGTCACAGCACATACATTGAAATAGATATCGTTATCCACGTTTGGAACAAAGTAATTTTGTCAATAACTTCATAATAAAACGACTACTCTATTCAAATATTTTAGGGGCTGTATGCTGGTGCCGATGGGCTACAACGACCACATAATATCAGGTACCTTGCATGCTTATATGTTACTCTCATAACATAAATAATACATCTATGTGTATAGCATAGCAATAAAATTTGTATATCATAACAATAGCAAGCTATGATGATGGCATAGTATGAAAGAAGCTTTTCTACGTCTGAAGGATAAATTATATAAATACGTAAAAAATAGTTCAAAGACGGTCATCTTGTTATAATTACTTTTGATCATAATTCAATTCCCAGATAATATACGGGGATAATACATAGCATATAACAAGGTAACCGGAACAGTCACTCCGTTTACAAATTTTAAGTAGATTAAATCAGTGAATTTCGAGTTAAAGAAACTAAGAAATGAACAAGCGAACGTTTCGATTTTATATAACAGTAGTGATACGCATGTTCATCGGTGGCAAGGACCATTGAACAATAAATAGACTGCTTGCCCATTTACTACTATTGTAACAAAGATGTCCGGCTATTTCATTTCATGCGAATTTCGCATTGGATTCCTAGCTGTCAAGGAAGCCAATTAAGCACGTAGGTAGGTTGTTGACCTCAAAGATGAGAAGACGTTGCGACTCGTCCGTCATCAACCATGACACAAAATGCGATTTTGCTTACAACAAAATTTAAATTCTCATAACTTTTCATAATTAACCCAGAAAAACATGCCTAAAATATTTAATGGAAAATATCGCGGTTTCTTTCAAGTCCACTGCTTAGTTAACGTGATAAGTTATTTTGTTAATTAAATTAGCAGACATATTTATCACATGTATTAGTTTGAATAATGGAAGGACTATAGGTCGACCAAGGTACCAACACCGCCAAGAAAATCCCGCGTGAAGCAATTCTTATATTTCAGTTGGAGATTTCCGGCTTGGAGCTACACTTAGGAATGAGGCGACCATCTTAGTCCTTAAGAATTTACGTATGACTTTAAATAAGGCTTCAGTTTCTTTGAAGTTGTATGTAGACATATGTATTATGTCCATGGCCCGCAGTGACTACTTAAGTAGCCTGCATGCTCGTGTCTCTTCTCGCATAAAAAATGATACATACTAAGTACAAGGCACTAAGCACACGTACAGGTAGGCTACACTAGGCGAGCGCCGCGTCCCGGCGTTCCGGGAAGCGGCATGAAGTCGTCACGAGGCGCCCCGCGGGGCTGGTAGCGTGCGGGCGGTCCTCCCCTTAATTAATTTTGATGCATACCTACCTGCTCCCGACGCTACGTGTCATTTGATTTCATTATACTAGACTGTGTTGAGTTTGACATTTGTCCGCTGTTTAAGGATAGAGATGAGTCTACGCAAAGGATGTGTGATGTTTTTAAGGAAAGACGTAAGTTAACTTTGAACTTATGCGTGAAGATTATTTCTTGATGCTCTACTAAAGTTTTACTTGAAATATGAATTATGAAAATCGATAAAAAAAATACAATAAGTACGTAAATTCTATAAAAAATATATAAAATAAAACCAAATTATACAAATCTTCTGTATCAGAACTGCTCTACCAGAACCACTTTGATTTCATTATTGGATCTGCATCTCCACATGCCTCCCTATTATGAATATGAAACTGGTGAATACTACATATTTTATCAAAAACTAAATCCAATCCATATTATATATAACTGATCAAACCGTTTATCTATTTAAAATCAATAACTATATCGGATTATTGTTTCTATTCTACAATTGTTTATAGTAATAAAAAAGGTATAAATACATGAATAAAATTTACATAAACAATAGAAAACAAAAGCTAAGGATTCCCTTATTGTTCTTGCACCAGTACCCGGTCATGACTACCCACTGTTTCTTACCTGTGCAAATATTGTCACAATGGGAAACTGCCTCCATTCGCCCCTATGAATTATTGGAACAGCCCCTTGAAGATATTTCATCGATTTTATTGTGGCTCCGATGTCAACCCCGTCTCGACGAAGGCTATAAAATAGTCGTTAATTTTTTGCACTCGACTTGTTTCACGCCGAATTATTTAGTTTACAGCAAATCGAGTAAAAAAATCTTTTTATGGTTAAATGAAAGCAACAAACGAGCACGCGGTCCACCTGATAGCAATATTTATATCCAACCCTAGAACAGAAACCCGATGTGAAGTAGTTCAGATTGCAACTAATAGGTACTACGACTGGGGTCCGTGTCATATATAAACGGGTATTCGCACATTTTAACCGAGCCACAATTATATTATGCTAAAATTGAGTGTGGCGGTAGTACCTCGCCGATCGAATTATACATTTGCAGATTTTATGCAAATATATTTTTCTTTCAAATACTAATTGTACTCTGGATATCGTCCACATATTTTTTTTATTTTAACATTAAAAAAAAGGCTAAAACTTATAGGTACCTTCGCAACGCAAATATAAGTTTTATTTTAGTTATTATTGTGTTATTTACTTTTTCTAGTAACCTACAAACAGACAGGTTAAATTCTTATTTATTGTCTTTATTTGTATCGATTATAAAGCTTATTTATTACAATAAGAATTTTTCAAAAAATGTTATTTATACAAGTAGAAACATACCTCATATATAATGGAATTATATTATCCGACTTTATATGTTTTTTTATAAAAAAATCAATATATAGTGTTTCCTAACCAGGGAAAATATTGATCTAATCCCAAATTTGCCCCAACGGTCATAAACACCACCAAATATTATTCATTTACTGACTAATGTCCAATAGTACTACCTAAACAAAGTAGAAACATTAGGATCGAATAGTCACAAGAGGTTCTTTAAAGGCTTCAATCGTATCAGTTAACCCGTGCTCACCTGGATTACTCTCCCACAGAGAAAAAACTCTTATAAAGAGATAAATTATTGCATTATGGCTTTTTGAAAGAGTCCACTGCTGCTGAGAAATGACAATATTATTAAAAAGTACGACTCTTTGTCACACTATCTTTTTGTATTCGATATATTGTCGCCATAATAAATGCTGCCCCTTTATGGATCGAGCATTGTGCTCTCCACCTTTGTGGACATTATTAAATATATTTTAAAGAGTTTTATTAATGGTGGGCGTCGTAAAGAGAACGGTTGATTTATTTTTTCGACGCGTGTGCTCCGTGTTTACCCGATATCCTTCAATCATTTAAATAATGTATTGTTTTCTTTGAAAAATAGATTCAAGCTTCAAGTATGCGAAGTTACTCATCTTTTTCGTGAAATTTGTCTTGTTTAAAAGTAACAGTAAGTTGAAATACTACTCAGAAAGAAATAGGTATCTATTATGACTTGGTGACTATGCAGTTGTAAAACGTTTTTAATATCATTCATCATCAAACGACGAATGAAAAAGTGTAATAAAAAACGCTAAAGTAAAAAAGCAAATGTATTCAAAGGAATCACAAGATTTTGTAAGAATCCCACAACCTGTCACGCGTTTGTATTATTAAAACATGCGAAAAATTGAGATATCAAATTTGTTGTTTTGAAATACGACGAGTTTACCTCCTTCGAAAGCTGATACGTTTTTATTTCATTTGTATTATATTATTATAATAACATTAGGAACTGGTGATAGTTTGGTTCATCTTTTTTTTTTCAATTGCTTTGTAATTTTCGAGCAGGTACAAAAACATTACTCTTTATGAACGAATAAAAAATGTTTTTCTTTATAATTTCTTAACACCTGCGACTTGTTAAAGCCGAATATGTATTTCATATGCAAATATCTTGAACTGGTGTCATTTTTCTATAAAAAACAAGACCTTTATCGGTAGTAATCACGAAACATTAAACACAGACAAAACCGATACATTATCTGCTTCTGTATTTAATCTGATCAGATAATACAGGGTAATATAGAAGAAATGTTTGTTTCAACATGAGTTTTGGGCGTGATTTGATTACAGACCATAAATATTACTTGAGATTCAATCGATATTTAATTTATTATAACTTTAATATGCTAATAATGTTTCTGGCTTTGTATTGGCCCACTCCCTCTCCTGTGAATGTTATTGAAGGTTGAAGGACCGGGTAAAAATACTGAAGATTAATAGAAGTTTTCTTGCTTTGATCCGAAGAACTATACGGTATGAGCTCCTCTAATCTCAAGATTGACTCCTACAAATACACAAGTATATAGTAAAATAAATACCCAGTACATGATAAAAAATAAAAAAATATGTAAAATATTTATTTATCGTGTATTTGTGTTCTGTATTTATTATGAAAGAATAACAAAAAAAGAAATAACAATAAAACATGCTTCGTATTTAATTAATGTTTTTGTTACATATTCATTTTATTTACCTTCAAAAATCTTCAATACTTTTGTTTTACATCTGAGGATGTTCTGTGAGCGCCACTTTTTATTACATAAAAATATAAAATAAAGATGGTAGAGCCGTTAGAGCTCGCCCGGGGCAGCACCACCGCCACCCTAATAACCCGCCGTAAAACAACATGTTCTTCATGTATTGAGTTTCGGTTGGGTGTGGTTGCCGGATACACATTATTGGAAGCGACCATCTTAGTCCTCAAGAGCGCATCCGCGTCCGCATCCGAGTCCATCCTTAATTAAACTTTTGTTCTATTTGAGATTGGACGTGGTTGTCCAAGGGCTGCAGTGATCACTTAACATCAAGTGGCCTGCATGCTCGTTTCTTACTCTATCACAGTAAAAAATAAACTAAATAACACATACATGGACACTCACATAATATATAAGTCTACTATGGTTACCGCTAATGAACTTTTGTAATCCTAAATAATGTAACTCCTAGTAAGATTAAAATGCGACCTGAGGTCAACAATAATTGCAAACGCGGAGTCTTAAGACATAGTTCGAAAGCCTTGTTTAAGTCATTTTTTATTTTCCCTTAATATTTTGAAGTAAATGTATTGCATGTTATTAAAAATATTTTTAAATGAAAAATATATAACAAACACATATCTATATAAATATATTTTGAAAACCGTCTTGTCTTTTTTTCGTCGGCAAATCCAAAAGCTATATGATAAATACCTGAAAATCATCAACTGTTTCTGATTTACACAAACGACCTGTACTTTACACGAATACTTAAAAATAATTTTGCCTACCGTTTTCAAGCGTGTATTTATTAGCTACCTCATTCAGGTCCCAAGTCCACTTTATTAAGTGAAAATAGTAGCGATATCTAAGCCATACGGAGGCCGTAGGAAAACGCAAGGTTTAATAAATTATAAAATGGTACCACGTGGCGCTTTACAAATGAATCGTACGTGCTGTGCCACTGCGGGACTGGGCTCGGTCTAGCCTAGCCTTCTCAAATTGATAACAACTTGGTTGGAATTACATATATGTCCACAGGTCTGTGTGTTTTAAAGATGGGAGAACCTTTAAAACACAGACAGAGGATAGAAATTCGACGGGGAGGTACCACCGCCACCCTCATAATCCGTCGTAAAGCATTACTCGCGTTTCGGTTGGAGAGGTACGTTTACCGGCTGCACTTTGAAACGAGGCGACCATCTTAGTTCTCAGGACTAGCAATGTATCTACATTCGAGCTCTGATATGTAGGATTTCAGTCATGTTTGTGGTTGTACGTGGATAGTGATAAGGTGATCTGCACGCTCGTCGCTATGATGTAAAAATCGACTCGGAAGATACAGCTTTTTTGCATGATAAAAGCAGTATACTCTTGTTTAAACAGTTTAGTTTGACAGATTTTCATTGTCTATACGCACAAAATTTATGTATACAAAGAAATCGCACGAGTGATCGATTTCAAGAACGACTACAATTAGAGTTGTAAAGAACTCGAGTCTTTGAGTCCTAAATTTTGAACTCGGCTGACAGTTTTCACTACTCGACTCATAACCGTAAGACTCTAAGACTACAGAACTCAAGTCTATATGAGCTCTTGAACTCGAGACTCGAGACTCGAGTCTTCTTTAGCGCTCGAGTCCTTTTTACGTGGCGAGTCGCGCTCGAGTTCTTTTCCGCTTG
>DWON01006592.1:0-13729 GCA_018251015.1 Phocides pigmalion okeechobee
CTTCATGTATTGTGTTTCGGTTGGGGAGGCGTGGTTGCCGGATACACATTATTTGAGGCGACCATCTTAGTCCTCAAGAGTAGGAACGCATCCGCTTGCATCCATAAATAGAACTTCTGTTCTATTTGAGATTGAGGACCGATTTAAAAAGAGTGCCGAGAGTTTTTCCGCCCGCTTTTTTCTTCCGGTCTACCTTAGCCAACAGGGCGCCCAAAGACGATGTATTGATTTTACACTGTACCCTTGACGTTCATTAAGTGTATGTATACCTTACAATGAAATAAAAAATTTGAATTTGAAATTGAATTTGAGTTGGTCGTGGTTGTCCATGGGCTGCAGTGAGAACTTAACATCAGGTTGCCTGCATGCCCGTTTCTTACTCTTTCATCATAAAAAAATGAGTCGTCGTTATAAAGAGTGTTGTGATTAATCAAGGACCCAACTTTTTCTACCAGTATAATGTAAGAACTCGGATTATTCGCCCTGTTGTCCTGTACGTTTCATGAAATGTTTATGTGAATGTCCATATCGTGGCTGTTCTTTTAGTCTACAAAAAGGATAATGTCTAATCTCTTTCTATCATATTTAAAAGGCAACAGCGACCATGTCGGTCGTCAATTGTTGCTGTCGCTGGTCTTAAAGACTCCTTGGTTTTTGTGGTGCGGAGTGTCGTTGTACCAGCGAGTGCTACAACACAATGGTATCGCCCAGAGCAACTGGCGGAGAGCCTGGGCGCGGGCGGCGGCAAGCGCGCGTCGGAGGCGGCGCGCGGCGCGGAGCGGCACGGCGCGCACGCGCAGCACCGGCCCTCGCTCATCTCCATGCTGGTGGGCCGCGCCGCGCCGCGCACGCCCGACCACCCCGCCGCGCCGCTCGACACGCAGAGAGGTACCGTCCGCTCGCCAGCCTCCTTGAAACTGCTATTATTATAGTTAATTTATTTATATATTCTTTCTTACACCAAATACAAAAAAAATGGTACAGACTTATGCTAAAAGCGCACTCTACTCTTGGACTATATAGAAAATACATATAATTGCATAGCTATAAAAAGAGATGTATTGTCGCTGCTATTTTGGCGGCACGCTAATTCTCGAAATGTTGTAAGTCCATATTTTTTTATATCATCAGTAGTAATCTTTTGCCCTTTTGAACATAAAGTAAGTGTCATCACCAGTAAATACTCAACTTTATTCTCGTTTCAGAATCGTTATCAAGCAGTTCCACGAACAGCCAACATATTCCATCGTACGAAGCCCCCAACAACAACAGCGGTCGAACCAGCGACAACAGCAATTTTAACAGCAACAATTCGCAACAAGGTGATTCCTTTATAAAAATGTTATATTTTGTGTTATATATATGTATTTTATCACTATGTAGTAACTGATTGTTTCAATAGTAAAAATTTAGATTAATCTACATTGATCCAATAAGAGAAATAAATGTGGCGCTGATACCATCGTACGTGTACGACAGACTTTACAAATGTAAATAATTATAAAAATGGTGCTTGTATTTTTTTACAGGGTCAAACATGTATGGCATAGATAAACCGATAATTAACACGCCATCTTATGCAAATAATCAAACCAAACTGCGTTTCGTATCGTCGGTAGAATTCAAATTAACTTCAGGTGAGAATTTTGTTTCCTCGTGTATGTGAACATTTTTTACTGATTTAAAAGTGGGAGAACTGTAGTTCGTCCGGGGAGGACCCACCGCCGCCCTCATAATCCGCCGTAAAGCATTACTTGTGTTACGGTTGGAGATGTGCGGTTGCCGGCTACACTTTGAAGCGAGACGTCCATCTTAGTCCTCAGGAGTAGCAACGCATCTATATTCGAGCTTAGATTGGATTTCAGTCATGTTTTTGATTTTACATGAATGTCTATGAGCTGCGACTACTTACCGTCAGGTGGTTTGCATGCCCGTTTTATTCATCTCACATAAAAAAGAATATAGTATTTGAATTTAAAATTGTCTAAAAGGTGAGACTTGCCAGTCGCCCCTATCGCCGCTGTCGGCGGGCGAGTCGTGCGGGGAGGACGCGGCGGACGGCGACGGGCGGCCGCGGCTGCAGCGCGCTCACGGACCTTCCAAGAAAACTTTTAAATTCCGACGCTCGCGACACACTAAGCCCGATGTAAGCTGTTTATCGATTTTGTATTAGCAGATAAAGATTTTGTAAAGATTAAAGGTGAATCAGCTTAATCCGGCTCGAAGGACCATCTCCTGAGGAATGGAAAGGATCAACGAATCGTAATGAAGAATATCCGATTGTATTGCCATAGAAGACAGCCAAAGTTGTTCCACGTTTTTATTTGTTCAACATTCCATAAATTACGAAGGCATGGCGATACTGGTCTTCTTGTACTATGGTATATCATGACATAAGTATATATCATGTATCATGACATAAGGCGAAATGGGGAACACGAACAAAAACTTGTTGAATAAGTATATTTAGCAGAATAAGTACGATTAGTGATATGGGGAACATGAGTAAATATCTTGTTGAATATGAATGTTTGGCGATATGGGGTAGATGAGCAAACGTGCAAACGTGTTGGCAGACGCACATCCGGCTGGAGTCGGACGAGTGCTCGTCGCCGGGCGCGGACAGCACGCCGCTGCGGCGCGCGTGGCCCGGCGCGCTGCTGCCGCCCGCCGTGCTCACCGACACGTCCTACGACAGCGAGATCTCGCAGACCTCCTCCACCTCCGGATACAGGCTAGCATTACGACATTACCGACATCAGTAAATTCACGCAGATATATGTGTCGTGGCTGCATGCTGCGCTTCGATTCATCGATGCGATAGTTTGAAGTTGACTAGTTTGCATCTTTACTAACACGGGTTAACATCTTACGGACTTTCCGCCACGGCTTTAATTCACCGGTATAGGTAGTAGGGATAAGGGATAGGTAGCAGGGGACTAAAAATTGGAATGTATTCATTCCCCAGACAGTTTTCAGGAAAAACTATCCAAAATATTAATATTGTTTTGTCAAAATATTGAAACTAATATTATAATATCATATATCACAATAAATATTAATTATTAACCCCGCTGTTTAACAGACGTGCAGTAAATGGGCGTTGCTTAGTCTGAAACAGCAGTAGTGTCCTTAGTGGTCGAGAGAAGGTTGACCAATGAACCACCGCGGTAGTCGTCTGCCGTATAAGTAGTCAACCGTATAAGAAAGGCACCCTAAAACCTACCGGTTTATGTCACTTGGCAGTAAAGATGCCTACAGTTATTTAAAGTAGCAATTACGTTCTTTGACGTTGATAAAAATATCAAAAATAAAAACAAACCATTTTTCCTCTCGCTAAATCACTTTCGTACATGTATGCATGCGTTTTTTCTCGTATGCACGTTTCGTTGTATCGGTGTTTTGTATTTTAAATTGGCATACAAATTTGTTGTAGTAGGCTTTTCTAAATTTTATATTAAAAGCTATTATTGGTTTTAATTTATACAGTAATTTTCAAATAAGCCTTATAAGTATTTTCAAGTTATTTGATATATCTGTTTAGTATTTTCAATATTAAATATTTTTAATAAAGTTCGATAAAGAATTTCCAGAAATAATTTAGGTACTTACATGTTATTTTACATTAAAACATAACAATTATCATCTACTATTTGTTAAAACCAGAAGATAAATAGCAGATTGGTTACTATAAAGTCAGAAATCTCAAACCCAATCTCGAACCGCTATCGTTTCAGTTCATTTATTCGCCGTGAGTCTACTTTACAACTTTGATAGAAATGTAAGCCAGATAGTTTTCATTGATATTTATTTTATCAAAAAAATATTACATAAAATGAAATTTTAAGATTTAAAAACATCTTTATCAGCAATTGGCAAGAAACTAAATTTAAAACGCATTGTTATATATTTTTCAGTATTATGAAAATTGTTACATTATATAATAATTTCACATATTTTCTTTTGTAGTCTTCGGGCTTATCTAAATCCCAGATGTGATCTCTAGGTCACCCCAATAATTTCCTTCGTCTTAATTTATATAAAATATTCGGCCGAAGTCGCGGAAGCAGTTAGTAAACATATAAATATATTACTTAAGCGATACCGGTTTGCGATTGATGATGGGTGTACGTGGGGGTGGACCCTAAGCGTGTACGATGCGGTCTCAGGGAGAGCTACAGCCTGCAGGCGTCCATGTCGGAGTCGCCGGGCGGCTCGGTGCGCGCGGCGCTGGCGTCGCCCGACCGCGCGTCCGCCACGCCGCGCGCGTCGCCCGCCGCCACGCCGCACGCCAGCCCCGACGGTAAACTGACCTTCGTATGTACCCAACGTTTACCCACCCGTACGATGCACGACATCCCCTTCTCTGCTCTCCACTCTCGACTCTTCCGCTGTGAGTATGCTGCATGCACCTTTCGACCCCAACCTCTTTGTTTAAATTATTCCATAAATTGTTCTCAACTTTCTTGCAAGAACAACATGATGGCTGTAAACGTGAGTACGTGCTGCTGTCGTTCTAAATAGAATTTGAAAAGAATGACGTTTTATACAGTTTTCATGACTTGGAGAAAAATGAACTATCATATTATGTTATGTAAAAACTAAGCCATCCATGATGGACTAAAGATGTTTGGATATTTCATGCTTTCTAATTTTATTTATTCTTCTTGATATTATTATGTTATGTAAAAACTAAGCCATCCATGATGGACTAAAGATGTTTGGATATTTTATGCTTTCTAATTTTATTTATTCTTCTTGATATTACAATCTATTTTGTTTGCCATTTACTACATTGAAATGTTAAAATTAATAAAAGTTTGATTTATTGAACAATCATAAATCACTATATTTATAACATTATTTTTAGCTTATGTGCTGTTTAAACCTTAAATTATTAAGTTTACCTGTACTTTTTAAAGCTACAATCTGTCTCCTGCTTACCTTTTGCCTTCTCATTTATTGCACTTTATAAATTTGTGTAGCAAATTAACGGAAATATTAACTGTCGACTTATTTCGCTGCAAAATATAACTATATTACTAGTTTAATAATAAAAATTACATTAATATAGCATCGGAGAAAAACTAAGGAAGAAAATTGAAACGGTTATTAATCCCGGATATTATAAGTTTCGTCATGGAATATATATATGTAAATATGCTATACTAATTACTTTAACTTTCTTGTGTACACAGCATCTATAAGTTGCGAATCAGGAACATCTTCTGCTGAGAGAACTGCATTACTTGGAGCAGCGAGCCAACGGTCACTTCTATTAAGCAGTGACATGAGGGATGAAGATACTCTTCTTTAATATAGAGTTCTGTTAGTACATTAAATTAGTTGATACAGTGTTGTTTTTGTTTTTACTACTTAATATATAAATTCAATATTCTGTCATAGGTCAATGTCTATTTATTAGAAAGCCATTTTTATTACTAAAATTATAAAAAAAATGTGTAGTCAGTTTAGAACTAAAGTTTAGACGAGTTTGTCAAACTATATGGAATTGTAGTGAGAAATAGATTTGAAATAAACTATTGCCTTAAAACTATTTTTTTTTGTTTTTTTGAGAAACCCAATTGATATAAAATTTGCATTACACTATTTGATGCAAATGGTTAAAACCAAAACAAAACAACAGTTACATACTACAAAACGTTTATTAATAAATAGCTTATAACATTACATTTATGGTTCTTTACAAGACAAGAATGGTTGAATAGCCACTTGAATATCCGAATCAAGAGGTATTTCATGAATATACTTAGCAAAAGTCAATACAATCTTATATAAACTACGCTTAACAGATGACAGAAGTGCAGACTTTATTTTCATAGCCATTACGTCATTTAAAATGTGCTTTCTAGGCACAAGTCCAGGCTTAGTCAACTTATCCAAGTTCTGTTTAAGGTTCACCAATGCAAGTATCACTATAGGCAAATCATTCTGCACTACTCCATACTTATCCTCTTTCAAAGAAGCAGCTGTTATGTGCGCTAAGCCTTCGCATGTCCACATGACCGGTTGAGCTTGTATTAACACAAATTTTAATCTTGTATCTGTTAGTTCACCAAAAAAGTAATTGATGCCAGGTTTTTGACATAGTTTATTAACGAAATTATTAAAATCATCTTTTAATGCATCTGTAAATGTTTTATCAACTTTATTCTTGGTATGGTCCTTCAATTCCAATAAGTAAGGAGAATTAGCCATGTTCCTTAGATTCCTTGAGTAGATTTCTGTAGGTGGGGTTACATTCAACATGCTTTTCGGAAATGATTGCTCAGATTCAACATGAGCATTGTCACCACTTATGATATCTATCTCTTTACTAAAATTATTCAGAATGCTTAAACATTTCTCGAGCAAATTAGTCCAGTTTCGTGGGTGACCACCAGGTTGAGATAATGTGAAAATATGGGATCTTCTTATTGGGTCTGTCATTGACAAAATCTTTAAATCTAAAGCGCCAAGATAACCAGTGAATTGTGTTTTCTGTGACAGAGCATTGTACAGAGTCATACTAGTGTTAGATTCAATAGGAAATTTCATTGGTTCTGTAAGGACAATATTGAAGACAGTTCGCATAGTATAAACTGACACAAAGAATAAGCTGGTATAAAACCACAAACCAATCCATATACCAGAACTGATTAAATTAAAAATTCTGTCCAATGGTGGATCTTCTAAGTACAAGCTATAGACATCAGCAACTACATTTCTTGGCTTATTACCCCACAAGTAATAAAATGTGCTATAATATGCAACCGGAATCATTGAATTTCTAAATCCCTGCGATAGAACATAACTAGTCGCCATTTTAATCTGTTGAAATTTATCTTGGTAAATATGTGGAAATGCTAAAACTGCTGTCCCAAAAATATATACATTAAGAAAGTAATATAGTCCCATCCACATTCCACCGAATTGTAAAAATAAACTCTGTTCTGCTAAACACTGGCCATCATAATTTTCACATTCTTTCTTTAATACCGTGAAGTTGCTTTTCGCGAGTGAAGAGTACAAACTCATCGTAAAATAACCATTCAAAGCATACAAAACACTAAAAATTATATTCTGCAATGAAAAAATACTCAGAAACATTGAAAATCTTGTAAAACGCTTGGGTGCCGGCTTCATATAATAACTACCGTAAATGTATGCTTGAAAAAATGATACTAAACCCAGTAAAACTACATTAACGCTCATCTTCCAACTCAGGATATCGTCCAACGTCGATGTGATCCATGACAAAGGATGCAATAAATCTACTTGAATAACAAACACGAGCACAATTGCTAGAACTGTTTGCAATCCAATATTCCACAACACTGCTTTGATCAGTCTTTGTGAAAATATTTCACTTTTCTCCTCCATGCCGGCTAATATGAAAGGTTATTTTGATCTCTTCTTTACAAAAAATATATTTTGCAGGTCTTTTCTTTCACTCAATAAATTATTTTAATTATTATATTAAAGCAAAATCTTCTGCTCTTTATGCCTCAATGCTATTCTTTTATTTCTATCGTTTGTTCGAGTTTATTGCATTTGAGACTTGCGGTTAAAATTTAAATTTCCAAGAGATTAACTTAAGAACTGTCAAAACAATCATATGTCATAATTAAGTAGGTAACATTCGTGTGTTCCCGCAAAGATTATATCTTATTATAAAACCACTAGCGTAGCGTAGATCTGTGATTAATACTAAGATTATAAATTATGGATTATATATTTAGTATTATACAGTCTCCAGTAAACAAATATCAGCCATCAGTCAATGAATATCAAACTTTAAATGCACAATATAATTGCTATAAATATAGTTGTAATTAGTAATATTACTAATTATAAGATAATTTGCCTTTTTTTGTAGATACAAAACTATACGTGGCATTCTTAAAAAATGTACGAAATTGTTTATCTGTGAGTGCCTGACATTTAGCCATAGTATTATATGTCATTTCAAGTATTTATTTAGTTGCATTTGATGACTTTTGTAGACATATATTATGACTCGCGCATATAGGTGCTTTTACTGAACTCGAATCATGTAAAAAGTAACGCCCGAATATTATACAGTTTATTGGTGAATGATTTTAGTTTGGTGCCCAAAGTGTAATTGTAAGGGGAAAGGTAGCAGTAGCGCAATAGCCGTAAAGTGAGGTCTGTAGTTGTCGCGTATACTATTGCCCTACATTTAAAAATTTTAACTCAAATGGAAGAAAGTTATGCAGTTGCAACGTTTCTTTTTAAGGGAGTTACTTAATTTTCATTTTGTGATGGATCATGTGACGGTCTCCAATGGGATTTTGATCGAATGAAAAACTCTTGTTATGTATACTTTAGTAGAGATAGCCCTGAGTGTGGGGGTGCTCGCCACACTTGTCACGGCCCTCTCAGCATGTGTCTGCGGCTGCAAGAACTCCAATCAGAAGTAAGTGACATATGATTGCCAATATACAACTAAATATATATTTTTTACTCAATGTCTTATTAAAGAAACATTAGTGCAATTTAGTCATTCTGTACTATGAAATTTTCACATTAATATCATTTATGCATCATACTCTCAATTTCAGACAGAAGAGGAACCAATAAAATTAGGTTGACAAATCTTTTTTTTATTAATAAGTTTTCACACAAGGCTTAAGTTCAAATTATTAATTTGCTTACATTGATCTTGATTGATTTATTCAAGGTCTATCAATATAAATATAATGTTATATTTAACAGAAGTGAGTTGGTTGGAACAGCCGGTGTGGTCAAAATCCGTTTAGATGAGGAGGCACCATCTCCTACGCCCACTACTCCAGCCTCCATTAAGCGGTTTGTTCTAGCATTGGCATGCATAGATGTTCTAGATAATGAACAAATTAGACTTAACAGCGGCTTGGTGTAATGACTAATCCATTATGACTTCTTCATACCCATCCTACATATAATAGTTGGGAGCTAACTTTATGTTACATGTTTGCATCAATATTCTTTTAATGTGAATAAATGTAAGATAATTATTGTAATAGTAATCTCCCAAAATATCATGTATAATGTTAAACTTCTAAAGTAAATTTGAAGTATGTTCACTTTGTATATTTTTAATGTAGTGTATGTAATATGAGTAATATAAATTTGGATACACCCAAATATATATTCTTTAATAAAATATATTTTGGTGTATCGTAATAGTTTCTTGGAATACTTTTAAAGATGATTTTATTTTCTTACCTTACATGATTTTTTAAATATTAAGTGCATGTTCAATACATACTAACTTAATATAATATCTTAATAAATTTAGTCATATAACAGATAATTTCACATCATAAACTTAATTTTTGCTTTGCGTAATCAAATTAAACTGTATTTTATTTAAAATAAATACATATTTTACTTTACATTTATTAATGTATTTTAGGAGTATCTATATTCTGAGCATACCTTTTTTTTAAACTTTAACCAAGGAACTTTTTTCTAAATAAATTGTATATTTTAAATAATTATAATCTGTGTGTATAATATGTATGATACAGGTAATAATTTATGCTAAAGTTAGGTTTATGTTTACTAGTTGGGCAACATAATCTATTTCTACAAATACATAAAATTGTAGTGTCTGATTTTATTATAAAAAATAGTTGTTTACTTAGTTGTTATATAGAAGGGTGCATGTGGGCAGAGTCTTAATCAAAGTCTAAATTAATATGATAAAATAAACAGCCTAAATCAGTATAATTTTTTTTTATGGGTTATGCTATGTATGCTAATATTTTTTATGCATATATTTTACAATATTCTCCTTAATGTAATTTTTCAATATTTTCAATAAAAGAAAACTTAGATATAACTCATAATTGACTTGCTCAGTAACATTTTATTTAACTGTATTATAGTTTTTAAGAAGCAGTATTGTCTGATTGTTAAGATTCCAGCCTCTCAAATGGGGTCTACAGTTTCAAACAAGACATGCAACTCTGGTTTGTCAAAGTACTGTGGAGATTTTTTAAATTATTTGTTGAAGGAAAACATTGTAAAGAAACCTACATACCGGATAATTCACCATAAATTTGTCAAAGTTCATTGAAATCTACTAATCTGCACAGGACCAATGTGACATGACAAATCATTCTCAGAGAAGACCTTTGTCTAATCGGCAGAGAGGAATGGGTTGATGACTGTAATTAAACATGGTAGGCAAACTTGTTTTATTTCTTTTATTCTGGTTTAGGGCTTCAACACAGAATAGCCAGCGGAGTCTGCCAGAGATACCACATCCTGTCGGCAGACATGATAGTGGAGATACAGCTTCTGAAATCTATGCCACAGTAAATTTGGATGAAGGTATTTATAAATTGTACATAATTTATCCTAATAATAGTGTATAATACACTCATCTTTTATGTGTATAAATAGACGTTATATTTGTTGTCTCTTATGCTATTTTGCTCCAGTCTTGTTATATTAAAAATGAACATGAGTCTAATTGGATTTGGACGCAATCTTGACACAGTGGCTCACCTCCATAGAAAATTTTATAGGAATATACCAATTCCCCTAATTTATCAGTTTTCATGGCCCTGTATTTGAATGTTGGAAGCACATAGTTTGATTCTGATAAGAAGTCAAAATACGAAATTTGATGTCTCTACATGTATATTTATAGTTACTATACTAAAACGATTCATATATCTATTTTATCAAGGATGGAATTTTGTGAAAATAAGTTACAGAGAACTCATAATGTGATGAAGGGATTTTAGATTACCAACTATACTAGATTGTGTTGAAAAATAATAAAATACAAACTGGTCACGTGAAACCTTCGTTTTATTCTTGTTACCGTCATAAGATTGTAAATGATCTAGGTACATTAATTCAAAGTCGCATTACGATTATCACCTAGCATTGTCTTTCTGCAACTCGCACTTCTATGTTATTATTTATTAAGGGAAAATGTCAACATAGAATATTACTATAATATATTTACATATTATTTTCTTGTGTTCTCGTCAAATTTGAATTTTCCAAGATATAAAAGTTTCTTTCAATAATTAATAGCCTATTTCCTACTTTTTTCCGCCGGCTTTTTTCTCTCGGTCTACCTTAGCCAACAGGGCGCTCAAAGATGTATTGATTTTACCCTTGACGTTCATTAAGTGTATGTAAATACCTTAAAATGAAATAAAAAAATTGTATTTGAACTTCCATTTACGTACACAACAATAATTACGTAAAAGCTTTAAAGAAGGTACGATTCTTCACTGCCGAGTCTATTTTGATCTTGTAACAAAAATACAAAATTTCCATATTCTGGTTTGAACCGTATGTTAAAGCAGAACTATTGATTGATTTGAACTTAGTCTTCATTAGCAACACCATACCTGTTATCGATGTAAGGTCAATATTGACACGCAACATTGGATTTACTGATTATTATTTATTGATTTGTTTACATATTATGATGCATACCACTGACTTTCTTACCCAGTACTCCATAGTGGGCGAACTAGTGCCCAATAAAAGAATGTATCCGGGATGTGGAGTTGGTTGTACTAACAAAAGAAATGATAAACCACTGCTACCGTATTAATTGCAATCTATCAATCTTATCTATAATTACGGTATATTTATCAATAAATCGGCCAATAAAGACTTAAAAGTACCGCTACGACGAATTCATGGCATATATTAATTGATTAGTACTTATATATAGTAACATGTCACATGAATAATTATAATGCTTATCTTCAGGAAATAAAGTCGTGGCAACCGCCTCTACAAGTCGAGATCATCCGTACGAACATGCTTACGCTAAACTGCAGAATGAGAGCCATAATATGTAAGTATCCACAATAAAGAACGACCGACACACATAGACTATTTATTAATTTACACTAGGTAACTAATTTTCTTCGTCATAATTGAAGTTAATGCAGTATATCCAAGGGCTAAATGAAATAGTTTGTTAGTGTGACTAACTACTTAGTAATGCGCTCCGCTCAATAACAACTGATAAAATATTGAATTGCCTATAAATCTTTATTGTTATTCGTCTTGAACTCTCCATCAAGTTTATATTTCTTAAAATTTTTGACCTATTTTTACAATCTAACTATGGTTATGAGAAATTAGATCCTTCTATTTTTTATTTCAGTGTCCTTGTATTGGATTTCACTATAAAAACTAAGCGTTGTCATAAGAACATTCTTTGGATTGCGTGAAGCACTGACAGTTCAGTTCTTTAATAGTGAAGATATTACCAAAACTACGGAACTTTTTCTATGCTTACAATTTTTACAAAGGTCTTTCGGGCTTTTTTATGGCAACTTAAATAGGTATTTGTATCGATTTGCATGAATTTTAAAGGTGTTTTAACTGCAAATATTTTTTTGCAATTTATCAAAGATCTTCTTATAAACGTTAATCATGACAAAGTGTAGGTGCGATTTAGAGCGAATACATCAAAGTGCTTAACAAAGTCGACCTAAGTATATTGCTATTAAAATTGATATGTTATATCATGCAATTTAAAAATAGGAAGTCAATAGGGAACATCGGGGAAATTGAAGCCATCTGTCGCCTATAGGTCCCATGTAGTATATTTTGTTAAAGATATAAATATAATAAGTACATGCTTAAGTAACTCTCAATTTTTTAACTCTAACAGCTTCAAGTTTAGTAAAGTAATTTTAAATCTAGATGATGATTTATAACTTAGATAATTTCTCAATGTGGTGTGCACTTATAGTATGAATGTAAGTGTGGATAAATGCAATATACTATACTTCACAAGGAAAAACAGTACGACTTCTAGAGTACATAGTATAAAAACTATGCCGCCAGATGAGGTGACTCACATACGTGACTTGGGTGTTATTATAGCCAATATAGCCAATAATTTGTGTCAATCTCAGCATAGGTAAAATAGATAAAAGTAGATTTATAACTTTAGTTTTTATACAACACGACTGCCTAGAGTAGTCTAGAATCTAGAGTAATGTATAAAAGCGCTTAGAATATATTCAAACTGTTTTTATTTCAATTGCCATATAAAGTTAAATATAGGCAAAATCATATCAAGCTATTGTGATCGCTTGAGACTAAAGTCACTTCGCTCCCGCCAATAACTTCTAGAAATCTCAAATCTTTATAAACTTATAAATGGTTTCTTAATTGACGCTTCTCATATATGTTATTCCAAATAGATATTTCTGTACTAAGACTATTACTTAGTTCTATCACAGGAAGACGAATATTACAGTGTGTATTAGATATAAATAAAGACTAGTCTATTCGTAAAAAAAATCTAAAAAGATAATCCACCAAAAGGGACTGAATATTTAAAAAAAATGCAGAAGGTATTCTTGCTGACAACACAAAATACAATATAAATAAATTGGAAACAATGTGTGAGTAAGAGGATTTAATAGCTTGTCGAGTGAATAGCCCATTAATTGAATGGAGGGTGCTTACCCTCGGACTCGATCTCCGCGATGACTAAGCGAGGGCGTGTACTCTCATTACCTATTACTGTAGTGTAGTTGACTTACATTAGACAAACGACCCGGCCCAGCTTCGCACGATTTATAGAGTTTATATTCACTTACATTATTTTTCTTACATAATGCAATATAACGGGTACTCACGATTAACGACTTTTGATTTTTAATTGCCGATATTTCGAACCAGTTGCATGGCTCGTGGTCACGGCGATACTGCGGTGGCG
>DWON01006593.1:0-13728 GCA_018251015.1 Phocides pigmalion okeechobee
ACTTGGAGGCGACCATCCTAGTCCTCAAAAGTAGGAATGCATCCGCGTCCATCCTTAAATAGAATTTGTGTTCTATTTGAGATTGAACGAGGTTGTCCATGGGATGCAGTGACCACTTAACATCGGGTGGCCTGCATGCACGTTTCTTACTCTTTCACAATAAAAAAAACCTAATTAACTGCTCGACACTTAATGCACTGTCAATTTAGTCGGTTGCGATTGGTTTCTATGTACACTATATTCAGTAAGTATAGCGACCCTGCCCAGCTTCGCTCGGGTAATAGAGTTTATATTTCCTTACATTATTTTTCTTTCATACGTGCATCCAGTCATTACCCAGATGCAAAATCTAACAATTAGAAACATTTATTTCGAACGACGACTGAGTTACTATTCAACTAGAAGAGTAAAAATTAGTGAGTGTAATATTAAATCATTATGTGTTATATCGTTTCCAGGTACACTTCTCACCGCAACCGCCGAAGGTGCACGTGATGCGCGTGTGGGCGTTCGCGGCGCGGCAGGCGCGCGCGGGCCCCTGGGAGCGACACGCGCTCGACCGCGACAGGTTCAAACGGAGGTGAGTCGCGACACTCGCCGACGCCGTACCGCCGACACCGTACCGCCGACACCGCACCGCCGCCCGTGCGGTATACGTGGCCGGCCGATATGGTTCTACCGGGACACTGTGCTTCGTACACGGTTCAGAGCTCCAGTTCTAGTCGAACATACCATCGCCACCACACGTTACTTCTTTTCTAAATAACAAAATTTGTAGGAGAGTAGTGTTTAGTATATATTGTTAAAGAATGCAGATTCTATTTATAAAAATAAGTAAAATTTCGAATATTTCTCATACCGTTCACTTACGAAACTATTAGAGAAGATCGTGAATACCTAAAACAGGGACCGTAGGTTCAAGATAGATATCTGGTTCATGTTCAGGCTCATACAGGGACATAGTAAATATGTCAGGGTATGATAGGTATCTGCGACCGGACGGGCTGGTTACAAAAGTATAGCTTTGATTATCCGAGTGTCATATATAAAAATAAAGACAGATTATAAGAAAACATTGCAATATTTTTACATAATTTTTAACACCTGGCATATGGAATGTAGATATGCATACTTTCACAGTACATATTTAATATTTAATTTTCTTCAAAAGTTTGTTATTTATAATACAAGTAACGTCTGGTGGCGATGGTATCTTCGCCAATAAGAAGGAACTTTCACCCAATTTCAGAATAGCAGATGTGGATATGGCAGTGTCTTGGGTCCTCAAGCCGCAACACCGCTCCAGGGTGATGTTCCAGCGCTTCATGCCGTGGTGGAACGCGCAGAAGAGGAAGGAGCTGGCGGAAAAGAAACAGAGAGAAGAAGATGAGAGGTTGAGAAAAGAAAAGGAGGAAATGGAACGGGACAAGGAAAGATTGGAAGCAAAAGAAGAATCCGATGAAGGTGGGCAAAATAACGAACAGACTGAAAGAAAAGTTGACGTAGAAGAAAGCAAAAACGTGGATTGCAAAGCAGAAGAATTAATTGTCAGTAAAAGTACTGACGCCGAAAGTGTAAAACCAGAAAGTTACTTAAATATTGGTTTTATGAACAGTATGGTAGGTACTCCCATTATAGTTGGAAGAAATACAGTAACATCGACATTAGTTCATGAACAGATATTTGGGAATATTCTGGATAACAATGAAAGACTATTCACTATTGGAAGCAGCATAGTAGGCGCGTGTGCCGGACCCGTCGGCCTCGCTTGTAACGTAGATAGCGTCAACATACTTGGGGGTGGTCGGCTAATTTTGTCGAACAAATTAGTTGGTCCACCTTTGAATGCGAGTCCCGATTCTGACAAGAAGAAATTCACGAGAGCGATAGAAGTGGATGTGAAAGGTGACACGTTGGACAAGCGCAATGTTCTAAAGAACGGAATAGACGGCGCGGGGTACAGAGTGAAGTGCATCCGACACGAGCAGGCGTTATAACGTCGGTATACTGTGAGTACGTACGTCGGACTACGTGACTAAATGACGATTACTTGTTATAAATGTGCACATTTTTCACACACAGCTGAATGTTTAAGCAACATTGCAAAAATATATATGCACTGCACATGCAAATGCATGTAATCCAATGTCGAGTTGATTGCAAGGACTGAATACAAAATTATTATTAGAATATAAAAACTTTGCCGTCTGTATGTAATTCACTTCTGTATTTAATAGCATTTTATAAAAGGGGGAACCGCCGACGTCGGGCAGACGTGATACATGTAATATGGCAACATTACTTTTGGTATATTTTTATTTGAACAAAATAAGAAACTGCAAAACAAAAAAAAATGTTCAGGTAAAAAAATAAGATTTTAATATTATGTTGATAAAGGGAAATTCTAAATTTGTTTAAAAATCAGTTAAAATATACATTAAACATTACTATGTTTTAAATTGCTTCGTCAAATGGATCTTCTTTTATTTTTGTAATCGTAATATTTGGTGCCGATGTGGGAATGAAATACATGTATCACGTAATTGTAACCGGGATACGGGGCGAGCGTACACACGTCCGGCAAGCAACAATGTTGGACACGTGTATACTATTATAAAAGTAACGATAGTTCGTTATCGGCACTGAACGAAACAACGTTATCAATACATAGCAATTTTAAAATCGGTTTTGGAATATTTGGCGATAATTTTAGTCACTAATCTATAATCACCTTTAGTTTAATGATGTCGTTTGATATGATTAGGTCACTATTCAATGATTAAATTTTATCGGAAATGAACGTAGAAACGTTATTAGTGTCAAGTCATCCTCCGCGGTGACCGGCCGTCGCAGCTGACACATACGTACTTACTAATATGACGATACTGTTATCGTACGGCGAGGTAGCGCTAAAACATAATATTAAAGTTACGTCTATGAGTGAACCCCATATTAATTATAAACATCCATTATATATACAAGAATACAAACAGTTAGCATTTCTGTGACTTGTTGTCTTGACCGGCCGTGGTGTCGGGTGATAGTCCATACGGTACTGACGTCACGTGGTGCATTCGCTATTGTGACTGCACCAACAGTACCGTGGGTACATTGTACATTTGGTTTAAGTTTATTTGACGCTTCTTAGCTTTTCAGACTTAATACAATTCTCGTAGACATAATACCTTTACTTTAATTTTCTTCTGTGATATATACTAAGCTATTCCTATATTTTCCACAATCCCTGTAAGGTATATATTTTATTGTATGAGTAGATTTTAATTTTCCAGATACGTTGAGTAAAAGTAATAGTTAATCTTAAAGTTATTTGGGTCTTTCCATATAATCATAAAACTTATAAACACGCCTTTATGTTATTTGCAATTAAAAATCGTTCAGAAATTTATGTACCGCATCAAGTAAATTAACAACTCAAATAATATATATTTTTTATATTCCATATAAAATATTAACACGTAAAAAAAGTAAATAAAATATAAATGAAAGTATAAATAATGTTTGGTAATAGTTTGAGTGCATAGACCGTGCCTGGCAGTGGCGCGGCCATCTCGCTCAAAGTGTTGCTCAAATACATAAAAACATATAAATTGAATGTTATCAGAAAAAAATGTTTATTCTCCAATGTGGTAACGAAATTGTAAATATATACATATATACATGATGTAATACATAGTAGTTTTGAATATAACTTTCATATATTTTTTTAAATTTTTAAATACAATTTTAGTATTAGTTTTTCTGTAACGAATCTTGCGTTTTGATAGTTATTCAACTGTTGGCATCTCTCGGTGCGGTTCTCGCGCCGTTCAAGTTATCTCAACACACGACACATGTTATCTCAAGTGTGTGGATATGTATGTGCCGGCGTCGCTAAGATACGATTCAATATGTTCGGTAAATTGTCGGCGACTGTTTACATTGTCTTCACTGGAATTTCACATGAGATTATTAAATGTTACCAGAAAAGGGGATACAATTCGGCTCGAATCAAATTCCAATATTTTATTTCATTATACGTTGAAGGTATGTCTTAAGTAATTTGTGAAATGAATGATTTTGTAAATCTTATGAGAAAATAAATATTTTAAACCGTAAACCGTAAGTAACGTTGTATCAGTTCACGGACTTTGAGCGCCTGTTGGCCGACGTTGTCCGGGAGGAAAGTCGGGAAAATGATTTATCGCAATAAACTAAATAAACGTAATGAAAGTACAGGGAGGCGGTATTTGTCTATGATAATGATATTTTTCAAAAAATATTTAATTTGCAAAGACTTAGAGTTTTATTAATTATATGATTAACACAATTTATTTATTAAAATTCACAGCAAAATCACTCGTAGAAGTAACTTCAATTATTGATTTAGAACTATTTGGCCGTTACCTATATATTGAGATCTGATTTTTAATAAACTGAAAAACCAGCCAAAGACTGAAATATTACTTCATTTTCAACTCAAAATGAACATATAAAATGTAAAATTGTACATACGATACAATAGAAACTAAGCTTTATTTTAATATCACCAACCGGCGATGACCAACACCCAGTGTTTAAGGGTCCGATAATATTTTAACTTGTGGAGTGTGCAGGACAACACTGTTTTGGTGCATACTGATTTTAACACCTACAATTGCACATCAGTAGTGTTATTCTGTAAGATAGCTGTAGTAGCCTGAAACCGGTGACTCGTGAATTTCTATAAAAGTCAGTTAGAAGTGCCGTATTTTCGTGTATCAAGGTGGAGTGGACTGTTGTGCCTAAAGAATTCACGAGCGTAAATACAAATTGTAAGCAAAAATATTTAGGTTTAAGAACTTTATTTCTCAAAAAGACGAATCGTCACTCACATGAGAAACATAAATAAAAATAATATTTGACAGTAAACCCGGTGCCGGTAGTTACTTATAAAACATTTTGCGGGTATTAGGAGATGCGAGTTCATAATCGGAAGATTTCTATGGGTGGCGATTCAAGTTGCAAATAATTTTTGATGACATTTTTTTTAATATCCTTTTTATAAGTCATAATGTTTACTATTTTTAAAAATGTATTCTTGTAATGATTTCTTAAAATTCTTTAATGAATTCGCATCATAACAGTTTTTGGGAGTTTGTTGTATAACTAAATATCCTATTTCTATTCTGAAGTGTGTTCTATCACTCCATCGGCATTCAAACGGCTATTTGACAGAATAACCTACTGATTCCGGTCCTTACCCACATAGAACGTTGAAATATTGAATAAAACTCAGGACCCCCGCTACCGAGGGCGATGGGGGTCGCCTCACTCATTGCCCTGTTCGGGTTCAGATTGTGTGTTACTGATTCTGTACTCTGAGATTTAACATTGTGTTGATTTGTAACGTCGAGTACGAACGTTCTTGACGATATCGGAAATGATCTGATAGAGATGCCCTACTGCTGGGCAAGGGTCCCTTCCACTAGGAGACCAGGAGCGTACCACCACGCAGCTCCATAAAATAACGGTGGAATAAGGTAAAGGAAAGACCATTAAGGTCCAACACATTTTGAATATCCATCCATAAACCGTCCATCGACGCTTTGACAAGGCTCAACAACTGCTATCCAATGTTGGCAACGGGACCAGCTTAACGTGCTCTACGAAGCTCGGAAGCGCGCATAAAACCAAACCACTAATGGTCACCCATCTTAATATTGCTGCGACTGACGTAGCTTAGCTTCGTAGAGGGTTCAATTACCATTTTTCAAAGTAACTTATTAATTATTTTGGTGATTGCTAGTAACATTCAAATATAGATCTCTAATGTTGAGTTGTTTTAGGTTTGTACATAGACACAACAAATATTATTTGTGTGGTAAGTGCCGAGCACTTTAAACGGATAAGACGAGCCCCGCGGCGGGGCATATAACGGATAGTGCAATAAATCAATAGATATTGAATTTATTTATAGAATTAAGTGGTTTCAAAACTCGAAATTACAATATTTCAAAATATGGAAACTGAAATTTGGTAAAATTAATAATGAGTTGGAATTTCGAGTTTTTATTTTACTTTCTGAATAACTATAGACATGACTTAATGAATATGTATATGTAAATAAAATATTGTGCTGTTTGGGCGGATGTCATACGGCGACGAATTTTGAGTCTGAATTGTGGAGACGATTGTTGGGTACCATTATATCATTGATTTATGGAGACTCGGTCGTTCATTAGTTAGAACTGGGAAAGGATTTCTCGACGTGATATCTGATCAAAGAATAAAATATTCATAAATAATGTTGTAACTTAAATAATAATTGGCGAGGTCTCGGATTAAATTCATGATTCAGATGATCGGGTTAAAATCTGAAGAACATAGAACAATTTTTCAGAAAAATGACTTTTTTGTTTGGGTGTCGGTAGATTCAGAGTATGAAACTTTAATATGGGTGACGAATGGACGACGTATATCTAGTAGGGCCGGTATATATTTTTATCTGAATTTTCAAGCAAAATTGGCTTCGTAATAGTGACAATTTGAAGAATGTGCGCAGAAGTTATCGGCACTATCTGCGGCATAAACAAACCTACCTATTTATAGCTTATCTGCATGTAAAAGTTGCAATAAAAGGTAGAGATTATGTATCACTAGATGAGCCCGTGAACGCGGCACCATTTAAAATTACAAACGCCACCTACGGAAGGAATCATTTTTATTTTTATTATTGCTGTTTCTATGGGTTTTTCCCATTTTTCTTCTTTCTTTCTTTCCTAAATCGCTCTAGTATTTAGTCAATAAAATAGGTGTATAAGTTTTCATGTTTTTACGGGACTATAACAATTAATGTTTATCTATATAGATAATAAATATATTAAATGAATTATGCTACTTTAAAATCTACTTACTCTACTTTAAGCCCTGCTCTACAACGAGAGCCGCGTCGCCGTGTGGCAGCCGCCCAACTAATTCAGTATACTATATGTCGCTTGTAAAGTATATAAGCGGACGCAGAGTGTCTAACAATTAGGAAATATTAAGGTTGCATGTATATGTATGTAAAAAGCACAAACTGTACATAGAACTGTCCCGTGCTGTGTACGACGGTTATGTCATATGACGGTGAAAATATGTTCCATTTATTGTAAGAAAATTATTTATGTAAGCTCCGCCTCACTGACAACAACTAACAAGGGAAATATTTGTCTTTAATTGTATTTTTATATATTTCTTTTTTGGTTTGCTATTTTGAGGTCAATACCGCATTTAGAAAGAAATTGTTCACGACGCATTTTCAAACAGGAATGACTTTATATCGACAACAATACTATACTTAGTACAACCACAATTATTACAACTATTTTTTCCACAACGATTACTTCTACTTCTAGTTCTTCTCCAATTACTACAAAGAATACTAGTTGTGTTACGACGACTTACTGCTACTAATGCTCTACGAATGTTCGTGGTAGTGTGAGGACGCGACGACCTTGTTATTACGACTACGACCACCCACTCCACTGTCACTACTGTGGCTGCTATGACCAATAACACTACTACTTAGACGACTGGTGTGACTAACTTTACTATCGAGACTTGTACTTTCCTCAGCTACTTTTATTTATCTTTGATCTCAGCTTACCTCCAGCTTTCATGCCATGGTCGTATAGATCCCTATATACCTCATAATTTTTTCTTTTACTATTATTTACTTATGTTGAATAAAATGCATTTTTAATTCGGTATAATCACATAGCAGAAATAATTTAAATGTTAAATTTTATAAAATGTATTGGAAATTTGTTTGTTAATGAGGTGAGAGTAGTCTCTACAATCTGATTAAATATATAACGATTTTTTTGAACGGCATCCGCTGTTGTAACCGAGGAACTGAAATTAAGTTTATTTACAGAACTTGTAATGTAATCAACAGATATAATTGTTAATTGAATGCAACGAATTAAGAGTTGTAACAGATATTTAACACCGGTGCATGTACGATACTGTACGATACAGGAAGACTGCTCTGAGCTTGTGTCGCGCTCGCAAAGTGTTCGTATTGTGCTTTTGTCATCAATGAACACGTTCCCTGCGGCGCGGATATACACGACCGGGTCAGTATTGCTGGAAGCGGCCCTAAGCTGGAGCTCATTTGATTATGCTGAACATACGTCGATAAATTACTGAAACATTGTATTTTTTAACATTTGTGTATCATCTAGCAATACCCAGACGGAACGTCCGCCAGCAGTTTAGTAGCGCCAACGTAAAAACAGCGGTTTTGTCCGCTCGTAATCCACACAATTTTGTCACTACAACGCAGTCGTGCAGGAGCCGCAAGCTCGTCGCGCCCAGAGTTACACAGCAGTGTTGTAGCCGCAGGGAAAGTGCTAAATAATCTCTTAGAAATGATATGTACACTTCGATTGAGAAATAACAAACATATGATATTTCTCATGTATGACGTCAACGTTTTCTTGTGCTCATAATATTTTTTGTATAATTTTCAATTCGCCCGCGAGTCGAGCGAGTTTAATATCTCTAGTTAAGGTATAAAAGGAAATGTTGAAAACACCTACTCTGCAGGTGTGACCACGATTTTTATTCTGTAATTAGTGTGTGCATTATTGCCGAGCTGTAAATTACTTTAATTCCACGTTAGTTTGTAAATTTGTATAAGTTTCCACGATATAAACTACACGTGTAAGACTTATGTATGTATTACATATATTTTTATTTAAAACATTCGTTTGATACAAAGATGTAAATTAAAGTTTTATTGTGTTTACTTTGGATGAGTGCATAGTTCTGTCAGATACACGTTGCGTATACAATTCATACATGGACAGGTGGTAGAACTGTAATTCGAGAGGGGAGGTACCGAGAGGCGAGGAGGAGTTGTCTATGGATAATAATTTGTCTATGGATTTGGTCTTCCCGTAGACAAATAGCGTCGACAAAACGCTTAAACGTAACCATACGAAAAGCATCACATAAAATTGTGGAAGTAGATGCGTGTCTATCCCTGAATATTAAGATGATCGCTTGACTTAAGGTTGACCTTGCCAATTATAATACAAGTTACTTTACAGTGCTGATACTTTGAAGAACCAAATAGACCACGACCCAAAAAAATGTGCTGTGATGGCGGCAGATTTTTTTATGTGCGTGGGCAGCCTCCATCGCTCGTCCAACACAGCTGATATTTACTAGACCTCATGTCTGTCTGTCATACACCTCTGAAGCATTTTACGAGTTGCCGCTTGAGACCGCTTGACTCGTGGATTAAGAGTCCTGCCATCTGTTTCAATATTTGGCGTGTTTATAATTTGTGATCTAAATGTGAGTGGACGGAACAACCGTCCAACGATTTAAATCTTTGTTTCAAATAATGTTTCCTAATTGTATACAGATGTTAGTTTTGCGTTTTATCAGACATGTTTCCTCTGTGTTACTATGATTGTATTATCAAAATTTGTTATCATAATCAACTGTGATAATTGATTACACCTTACTATTAAATTAATATGTATTTTCAGTATTTAATATTATTTTATTGTTTGTTTAAAAACCATTTTGTTTTACGAATAAACAGATGTTTGATTATAAAATTATATACCTTCTGCCATTTTGTAAATAATGTAATATATAATATATAATTTTTAATATATTCGTACACAAAGTACCTTTCGTCTTATAAATAAATAAATAAATAAGGTAAAATTGTAACTAGTGTCTAATAATGGGTTTGGTTCAAATAAACATTGTAAAAATATTTTTGCTTTTATTTAACACTAACGTAATCCTGCGGCCTCGTCCACCAAATAAGCTGTCAATTGTATAGCAGTAGGTAGTTCGTAAAATATTGCGTACAAAAAGTAACTAATATTTGTGGACCCTGCTTTTTTTCCAATATAATATAGCGTGACAACGATATCAGAGGCGCGGGCTTTGCGTCCTAAATTAGAAATACATTGAATTAATAATTTTCGCGTCAAACAAATACAGACAAATATACAAAGTGTCAGATAGTGTTTCAATTGTGCGCAACAAGAGAATGAGGGGTTTGAAATAGGAGAAATATGCAAAAAATGTGTAATCCATGCAAATTTGTCCGTACAACACAGTTGTGTAGCCGCAAGCGCGTCGCGTCCAAATACACAGCACTGTTGTAGCCGCAGGGAAAGCGTTAATACAATTTTCATAATTTATTTGATTAGGTATAAGTACGGTATTATGTGTATGTATAAGTACAATTAAAAAATAACATTACCGTAACAAGAGATTTATTTTTGTCAATATGCGTAAGTAACTGTAAGAAAAATGGAAAACGTGCATGCAGTCCACCTGATGTTGCATGGTCGCTGCAGATCATCTACATCCACACATACATAACTTCAATCAGAACTGAAAATCACTTGAGTTCGTTACATGCGTTGCCTTCAAGACAGTTCAGGCGCACAGAGTCTAATTTGTAATAAATTTCAGTGTTTGTAAAAGGTCCTAGCCTCAGAATGTTGTATTCGCATATGTTCTATTCTCGAAAAGGCAGTTTGGCAAATCGAGTTTTCAGTGAGTCCAATTTACTCAAAATCAAAATCACAATCAATTAGAATGGTACCAGAGAGTATCTTGCGAATTGGAAAATGCGCCAGAACATGAATTATAAGGTAGTAAAGGTTTTACTTCCATCAGGGAGGTAAACACATAAAATTCTAGTACGGAGTTATTTTTCGATAAAAGGGTGTAGTTGACGGCTTATTTACAAAGGAGACAATTTTAGTTCTTACGAATAGCAGCTTTAAGTGTAACTCTTGTGCTCTAACAATATGAGCGTGTTAACGTCAAATGGACTGCGCGCTCCTTTAATAACAAAAAAAATCCTTTAAATCTAAACTAGTCGCCTCGCTTGCGAGTGTAGCCTGCATCCGAATAGAATAACATCATCTAGGCTCTTCGCTGCTGTCATGCAGCACATTGCAGTCACCGTGGGAACGCTCGATGAGCACGCCGGCACGCAGCAGGAATTCCACGAAGGGTCGGCGGCGGGATCGCTGCTGATACAAAGCTGAACGGACTTCTGAGAATAAGTACAATATGATGTATGTAAATACCTCTAAGTTGTTTTGTGTTTCAGTTGTTATGACTTAAGCTTTACTATAAACTGGGAAACTTCACCAAGTCTCTTAATACTGCTGGGTATTGTATGTTGTAAGTACGAGTCTGCATGGATTACGGGCGAACATGGGTGCTGCGTCTACGCCGGCGCTACAAGACTGCGAGCCGAAACAATGTCTGTGTATTTATAAATGTTATACAGATGCTAAAAAATACACCATTTTTGTGAAAAGTCGGCGCAAGTCCAGTCTAAAGAAAAGCGCTCCAGTTTGGTGCCGCATCCCATGACGCTGACTAGATGCAGTACATGTGGGCCGCAGTCAAAGTGTCAATCACAATTCTAGTTCGAGATAACAAAGCAACTCATTTAATAAAATGTGGTTTAAAATTAAAATACAGAAAATGCTTCTATCTCAAATTGTAATTATGTATTAGTATCATTAGTTGTCATCAACAAGAATATATTTTGAAACTTTGGTACGTAGAGAGAGCAGCAAAGTCCCACAGTCACACACAGCACAGTCCACCTGATACTCCATGCAGGACAGGTGTGAAGTTAACATTCTTTGCCATTTTTGAGGCTTGAGAGAGAACGCCTTGAAAGTGGTTCTGTTTTGCCACATTCTGCAAGTCGGAAAACACTATTTTTATTGCATTTTCAGTCATGGATCTGATAGCGTGGTAAGGACTATGGCACTCTCTGCCTCCGCTCTCTCGGCATTCCTGGGAGGAGGAGGGGCGTGTATGTATCCGTGACTTATGTTTTTTATGTGAGAAGAGTAGCATCCAAACCATCTGATGTTAAGTAGTCGCGGCCCACAGATATCCACGCACAACCACAAACACGACCGAAATCCTATATGAGCTCGAACGTGTACATGTTGCTACTCCTGAGGTTCAAGATGGTCGCCCCGCTTTAGTGTAGCCAGTAACCGTGCCTCTCCAACCGAAACACAAGTAATACTTTACGGTGGATTATGAGGGCGGCGGTGGTACCTCCCCGGTCGAACGGTACTTCTCGCACCTTTAAAAACGTTGATGACTTACTGGTGGTGGTCTTAAGCGTTCTGGTGCTGGTCTGCGGACCCAGCTCATAGAGTATTTGCAGGTCCGCGTGGTTCCCGAACCGGAACCCGAACCCGAACCGATGGTCGCGTCCTCGCATGGAACAAGCGAACGAGATAAGATATTTACAGTGGTCCCTGAGGAAGGTTTTGGTGCGTAATAAGTTAAGTTTTATTTTTGTAAATTGAGCGAGAAATTAAACAGTTAAATTCAATATAGTAATTCAGTCGTCGTTCGAAACAGATGTTTCTAGTTGTTAGTTCTTGCAACTAGGTAATGACTGGATGCATGTATGAAAGATAAATAATGTAAGTAAATATAATCTCGAACGAACTATTACTCGAGCGAAGCTGGGCTGGATCGCTAGTTTTACATAAACATTGTTAACACGTATTTAAATGGCCAATGATATATTTATAAATGAGAGAAGTAGCATATGAGCGTGCAGGCCACCTGATTTTCAGTCTTTGCAGTCTGTGGACATCCACATACAACAGACGCGACTGAAGTACTGTTAGCTAGTACGTACGTACTCGCTTCTGTGTAACTTGGCAACCGTACCTTTAATCCACGAGCAAGAGTTGCTACGCGGCGGATTATGAGGGTGGCAGTGGTATCTCTCCGGTTGAACTATGTCCTATCTATAGACTTTTTGTTCAAGTTTATGTATTAAAAAATGTATTTTTAAATATCAAAATTAAATGTTTTAAAATCGTACCAAATATTTAATTTTCATTTGTTCGATAGTTCGTTGATGTCTTTCATTCTTATAGTGAGGCTTTATACTTCAGTACTGTTTAACGTTGTATACATTGTGGTGGCGGATTGTTGCAAAGTAATTTTAACAACAACTCAATAGCATGGATTTCCGCAAAGTAACGTTTGATACTATTACCTGTCTGTGTATTCGTAAATGATACACAGATGCTAAAAAATACAATATTTCAGTGAATTGTCGGCGCATCTTCAATCTAGACAAATATGCTCCAGTTTAGTGCCGCCTCCCGCAGCGCTGAACCGATCTAATATGACCACCGCAGTCACAGTGTTAAGCTGTAACATTGATACTATTCTTGTTTTGTCTAGTATATGTACGATCCATACGCAATAGATTATATTATTTTGTCTAGTATATGTACGATCCATACGCAATAGATTATATTATTTTCTTTCTTAATCTCTAAAACCTTGCATGCAGTGACGATGACGAAATAAATTGGGTCAAAAAGTTATGTTATTTTTAGAATACATACCGATCACAATACGCGGCGAAAATCCATAAAAGGCGGCAAAACCAGTGCCGACGTCCTCCGGGACCACCAGGAATGCCTCGTGGCCCGGGAACCCTGGGACACGCGATAGTTGTCAGTAACTCGGGGGATCTGAACTCAGATGTGCTTGTTTATTTAATAGAAGTAGCTTTACTTGACTATCGATATATTGACGGAATATTGAATTGACTATTGAATGAAAACTAGACACGATATCGGTACGGTTAGTGATGTTTCAAAACTTAATAATATCGGTACGGTTAGTGATGTTTCAAAACTTAATAATATC
>DWON01006594.1:0-13727 GCA_018251015.1 Phocides pigmalion okeechobee
ACTGTACCCTTGACGTTCATTAAGTGTATGTAAATACCTTACAATGAAATAAAATATTTGAATTTGAATTTGAATACTAAATGTTAGGTGTGATTAGTGAAAACGGGATTGAAATCGGTTAAGCTAATTCCGAGATTAGCGCACAAACACTCAGTCAAACAGACAAAAGTTCTAACAAGTAATATTGTGGGTTCTATTGCCTTAGTAAATGCCTCTATTAAGGCCGGTTACCATAGATCGCGTTAATATATTGTTTATGTATTTTAATATTTCCATTTTGTATAATATTGTTGTTTTTTTTTTTTATGTATTAAGTTTCTATATTGTTTATTTGTATTTGTGTATACTTTCTATGGGTCTTAGTAGCCTGAAATAAATAAATAAAAAATAATAAAAGATTTTCATATATCTTTCCTGTACATATCGCGATCAATTACAATCAATTACAATTTTATTATTGATTTATACATGATTTATAGACATAAAACTTGATTTCAGTGCAGTTTTAACTAATTCATTACGTAAGCTTCACTCAACATTGAATGAAATTGAAACCAAAGCCCGATTGAAACGAAACAAACACAATTTGTTTCGTTTCAATCAGGCTGTTAATAAAAAACGATATGCCAATAAAAAATTGGTATGTATGAGTGCATGAGAATATTTGCTGTTATAAAATATGGAAATCCTAAAAATTTAAGCCCACGCAAACGTAGTCACGGTTCTAGTTAATAACATTCAATTATACAATTAATCAAGCAAAGTTGTTAGTTGTTTAACAATTTCCATAAATCACTGTAAACACTTAGCCATTATTTTGGCGTACATCGAGCAGTATCACATTAAACAATTAAGCAATGGCTATTGCCATTTCATAAAAAAACGTAAACATTTAGCCACTATTTCGACGTATATCAAACAGTTGCAACACTGTTAATCAAGTAGTGGAGTATTTCCATTTCATAAAAAACCGTAAACACTCAGTTACTACTTCGGCGTATATCAAACATTTGATAATTAATCAAGTAGTGGGGTATTTCCATTTCATAAAAAAACCGTAAACACTTAGCCACTCCGTATAAAGCAAAAAGGTACGTTGTACGAAGGGACAGTTCCTTCGTTACTTGTTGACTTTTCAATTAAGGTAGTGTTTTCTCAGTCGCCATCTATCTTTATTTAATTTGTCTTGTCGACTCTGAAGATATTGAGAGAACCTTCCGTATAAATATTGTCGTAGAAACGTATATAGAACGTTTATACGTAGGTATATATTTTTTGTTTATAATCTTCATTTCAAAACAAAAGGAACGTTTCACTATGTTTTTTTAAGAGAATGCGATGAGTAGCAAAAGAGCGTGCAAACCACCTGATGTTAAGTAGTCGCACACAGTAGTTCAACCGATACACAAGTAATTCTTTACGGCGGATTATGAAGGTGGCGGTGGTACATCCCCGGTCGAACTATAGTTCTCCCACCTTTAGATCACCTACGTAACGGGTACTCATGATTAAAAATTTGTAATTGGCGATTTCGAACCAGTTGAATGGTTCGTGGCCACAGCTAAACTACTTATGGAGTTTGGCAGTGACCACGTCAAACGTGGCTCCATGGTGGATCACGAGAACGGTAGTATTTCTCTTATTGAACTATAGTTCTACCAACTCACGAACCACCTGTCATTCCGTAAAAATTAAAATCTTTTGAAATTTGTCGGCTGTCATGAAAATGTACAGAGCCACGTTGATATTTTTTTAACAAAAAATAACAATTCAATTTACATTTCATCTGTATCCAGACTTTTATTTTAAACTAGCGAACTAGCCCAGCTTCGCTCTGGTAACAGAGTTTTTATTTTCTTTCATACATGCATCCAGTCATTACCTAGTTGCAAAAATTAACAATTAGAAACATCTATTTCGAACGATGACTTAATTACTACATAATTTAACTACTTAATTTCTCGCCCAATTTAAAAAAGAAAATCTTAATTCATTATGCACCAAAACCTTCCTCAGGAATCACTCCGCTTGTTGTTGAAAACTGCGAGAACATCCGTCCAGTACTTTTTGATTTTATCGGGAACAGACAGACAGACGCAACGGAGAACTTTGTTTTATAATACTTAGAGAAGGGATTCGGTTACGGTTACGAAATATACTAAAGAAGATAAACATGCGGATAAACCGAACGTGTAGTGTTTGCAAATCACTTCATCATATACGAACGTGTTTACAGTTTCAAACCTGACACGTAATGTTGCGAATATCATACGAGTAGTGTAATTACTTAATTTATTTATAGTTTAATTACAATAATGAAAATGTTACTACTGTAATAAAAGCCTAAAATAAAAATCTAAATGTAGTCCGTGTCAAGCATTGTGCCAAGAACGTATTATTGCTTTTTTTATAATGAAAGTGTAAGAAACGGGCATGCGGGCCACCTGATGTTAAGTGGTCACTGCAGCCCATGGACTTCTATAACCAATCTCAAATAGAAAAGAGGTTTTATTTAAGGATGGACGCGGATGCGTCCCCACACTTGAGGACTACGATGGTCGTCTCCAATAATGTGTATCCGGCAAACACACCTTCCCAACCAAAAACACAATACATGAAGAACATATTGTTTTATGGTGGGTTATGAGGGTGGAGGTGGTGCCGCCCCGGGCGAGCTCTAACGGCTCTACCACCTTTGATGTATTATAATGAAATAGAAACATTTCTGATTAAAAAACACCTAAATCGTATAAGTGACTGTAATTTAAAAATCCACCCGTGTTTTGATATTACGATAAAGGTCTTTATTATTCTAATGGAGATTTATACCTACAAGTTTATTGCCGGAGGGTCAACAAATTTGTAATTCCGTTACGTACCGGTGCGTCCAGTGTGGCTGCCACGGATCGCGCAAGCGGTAACTTCCTGGCTCGAAGGTGGAGGAGTCACCTGCTTCCCGCATTCCGATTTCTCCGAGAAGAAGCACCTGGAAAATATGGGAAGCTTTAGATTTTTCACATAAAAACAAGGCCTTGGTTAGTTTTTCCAGGAATTAGACTAGAGTGCGATAAAATAAAATTCATATTCAAATATTTTCATTGTAAGTTACATTTACATTCACATACACTTAATGAAAAAATGAATGAATAAGTCAAAAGTACAGTGTAAAGTCAGTACATCGGGTTTGAGCGCCCTGTTGGCTAAAATTGACCGGGAGAAAAAAGTCGGCAGAAAAATTGATAGGGGAGGTACAACCGCCGCCCTTATGGCTCGTCGTCAGCAGTTTAGCCGTAACCAGGAGCCATGCAACTCACGAATAACGCGTTTTAATTGCCGATATTCCACGTAACTGGTTCGATATATCGTCAATTAAAAAGCGTTAATCGTGACTACCCGTTACATAGTAAAATCTGTCAAAACTTCCTTAAAACTTTATACACATGTTATGTATGACATTAATACGTAAATATGTACTATCGAAGCTGTAGTGGAAATTTTAAGGCGAGTAATGTTTGCCAATAAAGCTTTTGCTAAGCTTCCAGTAAATTTCACACTCTACGCTCGTGTATTCAACAAAGGGCAATAAATATGCAAGTTTGAATTTATCTTGTTAATTTATCCTATATAACAGCTATATTCAAAGTGTTACGGATCACTCGGGGATCCCTAGAGCTCGAAAACGTCAGCAGGGGATCCGCTATTCAATCGCCTGACATAAAATAATATAGGAAACTTGTTTTTTTCTATTAATTATATTAGAACACAATTTAAAAACCACTCGACCCGGAAAAAGTCTGAAAAAAACTATTACTATTTTATGGGACCATTCCGACGAACTCAGATGAGATACCTCTGCTATACGTTCTTGACGAGTTAATTATCCTGCTGATTCCATTTTATGCAGCAGCATTATGGTTACTATGGTTACCATAGGACACTGAATTTCGAATCGATCAACTCAGCAGAATTGCTAATATTCATTAATCAACTGGAAGAGAGCTGAACATCTTTAAATAGCTAGACGATTTCGTTTTAATTATAGCTAAGGACACTCGATCAAACCTTCGTTCAAACCCAAAAAACTATATAAAAAATCGTTTAGAAATTACGATGCCACGGACAGACACATCAAACTTATATAACTTTGCGTCGGGGTTTAAGAAAAAATAGTCTTATTCTTGTCCTTGTCACCCAGTTATGATTGGATAAAAACAAAAAAGCCATTACTACTGCAATAAAAATATACAGACATGGCATCGATATAGACTTATTAGCCATAAGTTGCTTGCCTAAATAAAGAAATAAATAAAGGTACGAACGAACGAATGAGTAAATAAATAAATAAAGTATCTCTAATTAGATGTATATTGATATAAAATTAAATAATGTTATATTAAAATTAGATTTAAAGTGTTACTTTTATATGCATTGACATATAAAACGAATTTATATATTTTTGGGATCCGATAAAATATTTTACTTTTCTCAAAAGGGGACGTACTTTTTGAAGGTCGAAGAACTATAGTTCGGCCAGGGAGGCACCACCGCCGCCCTTATAATCCATCCTAAAGCATTACTTGTGTTTCGGTTGGAGAGGTGCGATGCGGCTTTGAAGTGAGGTGACCATTTTAGTCCTTAGGAGTAGCAACGTACCTACGTTCCACCTCAGATAGGATTTCAGTCATATTTGTGATTGTAGATGCATGTCTATGGGCTGCGACTACTTAACATCAAGTGGTTTGCATGCTCGCTTGCTACTTTTCAAAATATTAATATGAAATTAAATAATATGCATGAAAATTGGCTTTGTAGTGTTTTTTTTTATATGCATAGGCATATAAAACTAGTTTTATTTTGGGCTCTGATAAAATATTTACTTTCGTCATCAAAATGTTGAAAGCCGCTGCTCTATAACATAAATATAATTATCTAATCAAATTGAAGCTGTATTTTGCGTTCGTACGTTCATTTTTATTACCCAATTTTATAGATGTAGGATTTCTGTGGTCATAATTCCATTCAAAACCCATTTATTTGACATTATTATGTACCTACTCATAGGATGTTACAAAAGTGTTACGTTCTTTTCATAACGGATAATTTGTATGTATGTTGGGCATGTAGCATACGTGCGTGCGTGAATGCTTGTATACGTGTGTGCATGCGAGGGTGCGTTAATGGGTGCGTGAGTGCATGCATGGGTGCGTTAGTGCGTGCGAGTGTACATTAAGGTGTGTCGTTACGTGAGTGCATGCATTAGTTCGATGGTTCGTGCATATGTGCGAGTGAGTGCGCGTGCGTATATGCATACGTCCGTATATGTGCACGTGCGTGCGTCATGTATATATATGTGCATGTATATATGTGTGTGGGTGCATATTTGTTTACTTCCATGCTTTTGTTTATGTACAAGTGTGTATTCAGTACAAATCTAACAGCAAATAGTTAGACTACCTTTGTAGACTCGTTGCCCAACTAGTTGGACCGAGCAGTTAGAGTTTATGGATATATCCAAGGTTTACCTGCGATTAGTCAACATAGCCTAATATTTGTCATCTTAACATACCTGAACAGCCTGCAATTCTTGAACAGCCCGATGAAAGCTTGCCTGAACTTCCTGTTCATGAAGCAATATGTGATTGGATTGCAGCAAGAGGAGCAATATGCCAAGAGCTGGAGCGATACAATGCCTTTGGATCCGATGTACTGGTACAACTCTTCAGGGTAGAACAGGTAGATCTGGAACGGAATTAATCATTTATCGTTGGATCGACGCTAGTGGCAAGAGCGCTGGTTCATATCTTGTTCAGAGAAGTACAATGACTATACAGTGCGAGCACGCGCCCAGCGTTTTTATCAATATGTCGTCGACTCCTTTTTTATTATATGATTTCAAACTCATATCAACGCCGAATTTATACATTTTACTATGTTCCGTTAGATGGAGCGTGGTCACGGCTAAACAGTTGGCAGTCAATGTTAGCGCAGAGCAACACATTTACGTACAAGCTCAAATAGAACTTAGTCCTATTTAAGGCTGAACGTAGATTACCATGGGCTGCAATATCTATAGGCTTCAAAGACCATTTAACATCACTCTCTTTGCACACTTCAGCTACTTCCTACTTAAGAAAAAACTATTAAAAGACTTAAAAAAATTATTATTATCATTATTTAATCATTATAAAGCATAAAAAACATTCTGACATATATTGACTTACACTATTCTTATTCACCCTTTTCTAACGATTAGTACCACGTTTGATCGGCACTGCTCGTGAAAAGAGGGCTGGTTCGTATCTCGCGAATCTAATTGCGATTGCTATTCAACGAATGCAGCTAGTGTTCTTAGAACCACGCCGCGTGGACACGGACTCCCTTTAGGTTGTTTAGGTTAGGCTTTTGTTATATGTAATTAATTTGCTATGTAATTTGTAATTTTAAAAAGGTGGGAGAACTATCCTTCGACCGGGGAGGTACCACCGCCGCATTCATAATCCGCCGTAAAGCATTACTTGTGCTTTAGTTGGAGAAGTATGGTTGCTGGCTACACTTTGAAGCGAGGCGACCATCTTAGACCTCAGGGGTAGCAACGTATCTACGTTAGAGCTCAGATAGGATTTCAGTCGTGTTTATGAGTGTACGTGGATATCTATGGGCTGGGACTACTTAACATCAGCTGGTTTGTATGCTCTTTTGCTACTCTTCTCACATAAAAAAGGCATAATTAGGAATCTACCTATCTTCATACCTTATAGCTACTTAATGGAGAACTTATTCATGTTATGGGTGAATAACTTCAAAATAAATTTCGAACTAGAAGCAAGAAGTTCCGAATTACCTTTCCGCATAAAGGTAAAGTAATATACCAACTTTTCGCATTAAGCCTCCATTTCACGTGAAAGTTGTTTCTAAAATCCATATCATTATTGTCAAATTCTTATTGTTTTGTATTCATATATGTAAGAAATCTCGCTCGTTATTATATATTGTAGGTACTAGCTGTGTCTAACGTCGTCCGCGTTTATCTATAAATATTATAAAATAAAGTCTCTCGTCACGTTTGTCTGTCTGTTCGCGATAGTCTCAAAAAGTACTGGAAGGCTATGATGCATAATATACACATGCATACAAATGTTATAAACAAGAAAGTAACTCTGTCTGTTATTTATAAAACGATTAGCCTATACGCGTCTACTGATGGAAATATAGGGTAAAAATAGCTCGGCATGATTTATTGGAATGTATTGTAGCAGACTTACAGGTACTACTTAAGACAAGTAGCCTGCATGCTCTTTTACTACACTCCTTACATTAAACAAAAACATACAAAAATATATGAAAAAAATAGGTTGGCATGATTTATTGGAATGTGTTTTAAGAATTGCAGGTACTACTTAATAAAGGTTGTAGGCTCGTTTGCTACTCTCCTCTCGTAAAACCAAAACAAAAATCATGCCGCTCTATTTTTACTATTTTATATTTAAACAAATGGCAAAAATAGAGCGGCATGATTTACTGGAATGTAATTTCTAGTTTAATGGCAAAAGTTTACACACTATACACTTGTATTACATAACATGACAGGTAATGTTTCGGACAGATTACACTCGTGCCCAAATGGATTTGCCTCATAAAAGCACTCCTTAACTCCGTTCAAATGTGTTAGAGGCCTTGCGTGTGATTATGGTGCTTAACTAAAACGTGTCTTGAAACTTGATATGAGGGCCAAGGCTATATAATGTTTCTTTTGACGTGAACATCTTTCCTAATGACTAATTTTATCAATGATTTAAGAAGAGTGCTGCTTTTTTCCATCGGCTTTTTCTCCCGGTCAACCTTAGTCAAAACAGGTCGCTAAAAGCCGATGTTTTATAATTATATATTAAACCTAACGATGAGGTAGACGGGCTGCCTGATGGAAAGTAGTCACCGTCGCCTATGGACATTTACAACACCAGAGCAATCGCCAATGCATCGTCAGCTTTGAAAAAGAGCTCTTTTTGCACCATTTTTGAACAGCCCCATGTCACCCGGGAATACCTCAGGAGGAAGTTCATTCCACATCTTGCACGTCTGTGGCAAAAACAACCGCACAAATCGATCCGTGGAGGACCGCCACGAGTGATGATCAATTGATGATGCGGATGGAACATCATTTCTCAGCGAGTAGTGCGATAGAAGAATGTGGACGTAGGCACCAGTTAAACAGTTTCTCGGAACATTCACTATTACAAACCCGGTAGAAGACTTATTCCGCCGGCTTCTAACCTTAGCAACTGCAACACATTAGTAAAAACCGCAATGAACTGGTTAAGCCGTTTCTGAGATTTGCGCACAAACACACATACAAACATACAAAAATATTAACAACTTTTTTAATGTGAGCATCCAAACCACCTGATGGTAAGTAGTCGCAGTCGCAACCCATAGACATCCACGTACAACCATAAACACGACGGAAATCCCATCTGAGCTCGAACGTGGATGCGTTGCTACTCCTGAGGACTAAGATGATCGCTTCGCTTCAAAGTGTAGCCGGCAACCGCATCTCTCCAACCGAAACACAAGTAATGCTTTACAGCGGATTATGAGGGCGGCGGTGGTACCTCCCCGGTTGAACTGTAGTTCTCCCACCTTTGTCCTATCACTTAGTTTAACTTAGCTTCTTAAAATTGATAATAGTACTACAACTCACCGTATTTATCACATGAAGAGGGGTCCAACACACGAAGAATTCCAATATAATCACGAACAACATCCTTATGACCTGGAAAAATCCTTTTATTATTTCCTTGTAATATAATGGGTATGTAATATTGATGGAAAATGGTTTTTTTTGCGGTCTTTGAACGGTGTTTATTTGGAAGAAATGTCTGTAAAGTACAAAGAGTAGCCGTACATTTTTAGGGTTTACATACTCTATAATAAAAGGATGGATGAAACAAGCTTTAATTGGATGGGTAACCGCTAGTGGTATATTTCACGCATGAACCTGGTTAACAATAGGTTATTTTTATAAACAGTCGATCCTTGTTATGCATTAATAGCAGATGTTAATGATTTTCGGAGGCTTTGTGGGAATTTTGAAAAATCCGACCAACGAGATAAACTAATGCTTATTACAAGGCCTTTCTTTGCTGGGGCTTTTTCAAAGATATTTCGATAAAACATTGGAAAAAAATGACAAGAAAATCAATTTTGGTAACTTTCGAAAAAAATCTAGATTTTTTTAATAGGTCAACATTATTAAAATACAATAAAACATGGACTTACAACTTTCGATAATTAGCGTGCCCACAAAACAGAGGTGACATAAAAGTCCTGCGTATTACTATTTAGCGACCCGACTCAGCCTCGTTTGAGTAATAAAGCTAATATTTACTCACGTTCTTTTTCGTTCATACATGCATCCAGTCATTACCAAATTGCAAAAAATAACAATAAGAAACATCTATTTCGAACGACGACTGAATTAATACATTTAATTTCGCTCCCAAAAAAAAAACAAACTTATTTTGCATTAACACCTTCCTCAGGAATCGCTATACCTGTTGTTGAAAACTGTGAGAAAATACGTCCCGTACTTATTGAGTTTATCGTCAACAGACAGACAGACGGGACAGGGACTTTATTTTATAATATTAAGAGAAGAGAAGAGATAATATTCAATGGAACACCGCGGTGAATTCTCTAGACAATTACTAAAATTATTAAATAAAATCTATATAATAAAATTACATGTCTCAAATTCTCTTATTATCTCAATGTCCCTTAATGTCTGTGGTTTTCTTTCTTCTTGTCTGCGGTACTGGTACTAAAGAGCAGTTTTTGTATAATACCATTTTAAATTCATAGTAAAAAGTAATTATATTTTAGGACACCTTCGCTTCATTTTATAATCTAACACCGATGATAAAATCGTACTTTTATTCAAGTTACTAATGAATTCGTCCCAAATCAGAACATCTGAAACCTTAGTATTATAAAAATGCTTGCAAATCGTGAAAAATATTAGGCTTTTGTCTGTAAAAAGTAATCAAGCCTCAATAACATGTAATTCCAAAAGCTCAGTTGTAAGAAAGTCGCGTAAGATTAGTCTCACATTTGATCGACACCGGCGGCGGCAAGACGGTTCATATCTCGCGCATAGAATTGCGATCGCTATTCAACACGGGAATGTGACTAGCGCTCTTAGTACCATACCGCATGGGCACGGACTCCCTTTCGATAGTTTAGGTTAGGCCCCTATTATAAATAGTTTTAATATTTTCATAATTGTAACGAATTTTAAGAGATACGGATATATTTTGACTTAATATCAAAATCAAAATATTTCGTAAATTCTTTACAGAACTATTTCTGAACGTCATTAAACTACCACCGACTCGTAAGGTGTTTCGTTTTGGAGAAGACGAGGCGAAAGAAACTCCAAAACACACATCTTTTCTGTCTTCTAAAATGTTATTTACAAATATATGGACCAAGTGGAGCTGGAACCATATATAGTAAACGAAATTAATTTTAAGAATGGTCGGAATTTTGTTGATCATGTTACATTTTAAAACGAACTTCGAAAGGTGGGAGAATCATAGTTCGACGGGAGAGGTACCGCCGACGCCCTCATAATCCGCTGTAAAGCATTACGTGGGTTTTTATTTGTTAGAGAGGTGCGGTTGCCGGCTACACTTTGAAGCGAGGTGACCGTCTTAGTCCTCAGGATTAGCAACGTATCTATGTTCGAGCTCAGATAGGATTTCAGTCGTGTTTTTGGTTGTACGTGGATGTCTCTTGGTTGCGACTACTTAACATCAGCTGGTTTGCATGCTCGTTTGCTACTCTTTTCACATATAAAAGTCAGTAAAACTAATAGGTAAACGAAATTCATAAATATTTATGAAGAATATTCGGAATTTTGTTGAAAATGCAACATTTTCAAAATAACTCTTTTCCTAGAATCACAAATGAAAATTAAATTTTGCAAAATGCTCATGCAAACAATGAGGTGGTTCCTACCGTTAATGAGCACAGAAAATAGCTTCAAATAAGACAAAAGTTCACACACAGACACGGTGTGAGACACGGTTGAAGTTTATTTGTACAGTTCACAAGAACAAAATGCTCTTTGTGAAATCGGTCTGTACATGGAAAATATATTTAAAAAATCATAATGGGATGCCTTTATTAAGTAAGAGAATCCAAAACAGTGTTTTCCATTTAGTTTGTTTGTCTGTATATCTTTATGTTTGTATGTCTGTATGTTTATATGTCTGTATATCTGTGCACGCTAATCTCAGAAACGGCGTATCCGATTTGAATGCAGTTTTCAGGATTATATTGTGGTGAGCTTCACTTAACATTTAGCGTTTTTTCATTTAAATCACTTAACAAGTAACGAAGTTATGTCAATTTATTTCAATCATCGCCGGACGAAGTCGTGGACACAGTTAATATAGAAATACAATTATAGCTCATCGCTGTACATAATATGAAAAAAACTGTTATTACGGACCTTTATAAACGTAGTAGTACATATAATATATGTTAGAATTCTTGTTTGTTTGACTGTATGTTTGGGTCTGCTAATATCAGAAATGGCTCAGCCGTTTTTAGTGCAATTTTCTTTAATATACTTAAGACGTTATGTGTATAAAAAAAGATAATTTAAATGTTAATAATGATAAATAAATAGGGATTTTCTGTTACGTTTTCGTTAATCATATTAAATAGTTTACTTTTGTTTCCCAAATGCCTAATATCCGCATGTTTGGAACGTGATTGTCTCGTGGTTTATTTGAAAAATTACAGCTACTTTACATAAATTGTTCCAATATAAGTTTACCTTTTTTATATGTGAAAAAATTAGCAAACGAGCATGCAAACAACCTGATGTTACATAGTTACACCCTATAGACATCTATGTGTAAATATAAACACGACCGAAATCCTATCTGAGCTCGAACGTAGATATGTTGCTACGCTTGAGGAGTAAGTTGGTCGCCTCGCTTCAAAGTGTAACCGGCAACCGCACCTCTCCAACCGAGTAATGTTCTCCACAAGTAATGGTTTACCGCGGATTATGAGGACGGCGGGGGTACCTCCCCGGTCGAACTATAGTTCTCCCACCTTTAAAACCCCACCTTTGAAATCGTGTAGTTTGTTTGAAAACTTTTGCATAAATTTTTGCAATATTAGTTGACTTATAACATGCTCTAAAAGTATAACGTGCTAAATTTAATATTTAAAAACTTAAAAACGAAAAATAGTTCTAAAATCATGTCTTGCAAAATCGAGCTTTTTAAATGTCACAATGACGTCATAAACGGCGATATATGACTTTAGAATTTATTTTATAACAATATACTAACAGGAATATTCTTAGCAAAAGCTTACCTTCCGCTTAGCCTCAATACTCTTGTCAATGTGTGTGGAACGGACCACATGCCTGAATTCTAAGTCTGTTTGCATGCAGTATGTATGAGGCTTCTTATCCGCTTCCAGCTTTTCTTCATTATCCTAGAAAAGAATATGGTTAGTAACATCTAGTAAAGAAGATAATGTAAAAGAAATCGGTTAAGTAACGAGTGTTTATTATGACAATGTATTTATGGCATATATGTATTATACATACATATTAATTATTTGTCAGTTTAATTTCGTTTCATTCTCAGTCTAGAGCGAGTTCTAAAGGAAGATATACATACGCAATATGCACTCATTTATACAGTTGTGCATGTCCACTCGTTTAAAATGTACAGACATATGCACATGCATCCAACCACGCACACGCATATGTCTACGCATACACACACGCTCATGCACATGCAAACTCCAGTGCAAACACAACCACACATGTATAATTGTACACACATCCGGACGCGCTCATTACCACGCATATGTGTACATTTACATCCATACGAGTATGCTCACACTCAGGCGCACACATGCGCGTACACGCACATGCACATGCAAACGAAAACACACAGACCCTCACCCGCATGAGCATATTTACTCGCATATGCGCACATCCACATGTATATGCGCACACAAATTCGCATATGCGCACGTTCATACTTATGCGCATACATGTACAACGAAAAACTCAAGACACAATCTGCTAAAACACAATCAGGTATAACCATACAAGCCAAATGATTTTATTTAAAACATAATTATACAGTCATATACATTTTAAATATTTATTTTTCTACTGTTTATTATCAGGTGATAGAATATTAACGGGGGAGGTACCATCGCTGTCCTCGTAATCCGTAATCGCAATTTTTGTTTCGGTTCGAGAGGGTCAGTTACTGGCTACAAAAAGCGTGGCGGCCATCTTAATCTTCACGTATAAGCTTAGACAAGGACTTTTGTTCTATTTGAGGTTATATAATGTCTATGGGGTGTAGCAATCATTTAACATCGGGTGGCTTGCATACTCATTTATTACAGTTCTAAAGTAAAATAAGAATTGAAGACTCTTAGAAGAGTGACGATGCAATTAAACTTCGTAGCTACTTTACATAAAGCCGTGCAGATGAAAGTGTCTAATGGAAAGCTAAGATAATTGGAAGTAGAATATAAAGTGGGATTTCGGTATTGAGTTAGTCTAAAGTTTAGCCTAGATTTATTGCTAATTGCGATTTTGAGGAACGAAGCGTAGGCGTAATGTTGACATTCAAGATTTGACTGACATGTACCTAATAATGGTTTGAAGACTAAGATTC
>DWON01006595.1:0-13726 GCA_018251015.1 Phocides pigmalion okeechobee
AATAGAACTTCTGTTCTATTTGAGATTGGACGTGCTTGTCCATGGGCTGCAGTGGCCACTTAACATCAGGTGGCCTGCATGCCTGTTTCTTTCTCTTTCACAATAAAAAAATACAGATTAGTACGTACACATGAGGTGTGTACAACCCGCATGCGCGTTACGCGTTACACAGCAGTTCTGTCTTCCGCAAGGAAAGTGTTAAAAGAATATGTGTAAGACTGCAATCTAAACAAAAAAGAACGGACGCTTAAGCTTAGTTCAGTGCTTGTACTAGACACAGTCAGCGTGGAGTGCACTCGACCTAATTTGTTATGCGCGCGCGCAGATACGAAGAAATACGAGTGGACACGAAGATTGCCGACGGTACCGCCCAACCGCAGACCGACCGTCAGGCGATGACAATCAGTCTTCTTCGCGAACTCGAGGCAACCGGAAGCTCCTTACAGATTTTTTTTATATGTGAGAAGAGTAGCAAACGAGCATGTAAACCACCTGATGGTAAGTAGTCGCAGCCCATATACATCCACGTACAACCACAAACGCGACCGAAATCCTATCTGAGCTCTAACATAGATGCGTTGCTTCTTCTGAGTACTGAGATGGTCGCCTCGCTTCAAAGTGTAGCCAGTAAGAAACACAAGTAATATTTCACAGCTGGTTATGAGGGTGGCGGTGTTACTTCTGTGGTTCTCTCACCTTTAAACTCTCTTTAGACTCTCTTTATTCGTATTTATCTTTAGGACCACTGAGTACTGTGATTCTCTGGTCAACCACTACAGCAGCCCAGAACCAGACGCAAAACCAATCTGTATCTTGTACGTCACAGGGCTTTTAACACTGACAGGCCAGCATCGCGGGAGGCGGCACTAAACTGAAGCTGTTTTCTCCACATTAGAAATGCGCCATCAATTCACTGAATAACAAAACATATTGTTTGTAAATTCATAATTACCACATCAAGCGACATTGCACTGGAGATAAAAGCAATTCGCCAATAACTATAAATGTCCCCTTGTCTGTGGGTCCGTGTTGTGGGTCCTTAAACATTCATGAGTTGTTCACTCGTAGGCGTGCTAGCATCGCTCTGGGGCAGGGGTTGGTAACCTGCGGCTGTTTGAACGATGAGTATTGGCTGTCCAGTTCCATACACAAAATATTTTACTGACAAAAAACGCTTAAAATGTACCCAAAGATAACCGTTTATTTTATATTCTGTATGTATTATTATCAACTGTTTTATCCGTTAGTTAAAGTCGTGTTGAAGTCGGAGCATAAGGACAAACATAAAGTTATTTAAACAAATTTTCAGTGGTTCTTGGAAATATGTGAAAAATTTCAATTTCCAACTTTTGGCTCTTTTGTCTTTAAAAGTTGCCGACCCCTGCTCTGGGGCACTGCCCTTACACAATTTGGTTATGTCGTGATCATTTCATCAAATTTCATATTATTGTTTATTTATTTTGTACGATACGAGTAACAAACGACCATGTATTTTTTTTTATTATGAAAGAGTAAGAAACGAGCATGCAGGCCACCTGATGTTAAGTGGTCTCTGCAGCCTATGGACAGCCAGGTCCAATCTCAAATAGAACAGAAGTTCTATTTAAGGATGGACGCGGATGCGTTCCTACTCTTGAGGACAAAGATGGTCGTCTCCAATAATGTGTATCCGTCAACCACACCTCCCCAACCGAAACACAATACATGAAGAACATGTTGCTTTACGGTAGGTTATGAGGGTGGCGGTGGTACCGCCCCGGACGAGCTCTAACGGCTCTACCACCTTTACGTCCAACACGCCCTTCCCTTGAGGGTGTAATTCTAAAATTCCATTCCTAGAGTTTGATTACACTGTATAAAAACCTGAACTTGAACTAAAGGTGGGAGAGCTACAGTTCGACCGGAGAGGTACCACTATAAGGAAGCATACCTCCCCTATAGTACACGTATCCCCTATAGCATTACCTGTGTTTCGGTTGGTGAGATGCGGTTGCCGGCTACACTTTGAAATTAGGTGACCATCTTAGTCCTCAGGGGTAGCAACGTATCTACGTTCGAGTTCAGTCGTGTTTGTGGTCGTACGTGGATGTCTATGGGCTGCGACTTCTTAACATCAGGTGGTTTGTATGGTTGATTGCTACTCTTCAAAAGTTGCAGCAGAAAAACATTGTTTGTTTACCTGTTTATATCGACAAAATTAACAGTTTCTCGTGGGCTGAAAAATTTAAAATTATTATTTTTATTATTAAATACATAAATAAACGAATTGCGTAATAGAAATTTAAAGAAAAATCTAGTTTGCAATTTATATAAAAATAGAGTTTTTTTTATTCAGATGCTACACGTAAATGAACTCAGAATTTAAACATATAAATGTAAAACAATAACAATTAATAAGACAATATCCTTATGTAAAATGTTCTTTTATTTGATATTACATACATTAAGTATAAAGTTGATATTTCTGTTTACACAGCTGTTTAAATACCGATGTAATCTGAAAAGTGGGAAGGGTGGCACATAAGACTGTTTCAAAATCATCATATATCAGTTATGTAAGACAATTAAACAACCCATCAATGAACCGATCGATAAACTGATCGGACGATCAATCAATTAACTAATCACGTTTATTTGTAACGTAACTGATTAATCGATAAATTAATAAACCATGATTCAGCATTTTATAGTATTTTAAGAACTTGAGTTTCCCTTTACAAGGTCTTAAGGTTCTTCAAGGTATAATTGTTTGAGTTTAGGAGAAATTTCGTTAACTAACATTATAGCAATGTTTTAAATTATTACACCAATACTTTTTATGTTGCATATGTAGCAAATGAGCGTGCAGTCAGTCTATTTTTAAATGGTCTCTGTAGCCCATGGATATCTACCTCTAACCTCAAACGAGAATAACGTCATGCCTAACAACATACATACGTCATGCATAAGGCGTTACTACGGAGGACTGATAGTCGCCTCGCTTATAAGTGTAGCCAGCGAGCGCACAAATACAGGAGCTGCTGTACAATGGATTATGAGAGCGGCCGTGGTATCTCCCCGATTGAACCGTCTTTCCACCTTACATGATTTCTCTTTTATAAAATTAAACCAATTTGCAAGGTTGAACCGAAGTTCAACCGAGATGGTAGAAATAAAATGTACACTTCATATTGAGTGAATTTTATTATAATAATGGAAACCGAACTGAAATGGGTTAAGTTTTTTCTAAGAATAGCACGCACAAACGAACAGACAAACAGACGAACATTCTTATAACTTGTCTTGGATTTTATTACGTAGTAGGGGATCTTAATAATACAGATAGTAATCAGTTATAATTTTATTGTTATAAATAAAAATAGCCACTAAATAAATGTGAATTAAATGAATAAAAACATACAATTGTCATAAATAAAATATATTTTAAATAATAATAAATAATAATCATAATATGAAATCGGTGACGGGATCTCTCATGACAATGAAACACTTTATGCCGTCATATCTTACAATCAGTCTTAACTTCCAAATGTGTTAATAGACGTTTCTCATTCGAACTTAAGAATTTTTCTTTTATCTGTGCTTACCTAACTTAGTATTGTTATCTGTACCTGAGCATAACTTCCTTGTTTACTTAAAATGAAGACCTAATAAAATATTCAATGGTCTATTAAGCACGTATGTGAACATAGCGATTATTTTTATCTTAACACGTTTTGTGTATATATATATATATATTCTGTGATGTTAGTATGTAACGAAAGGATATACAATAAATAATATGTTTTGTATACTAATTTTTTACTATACTTATTTTACTTTATATGTTTATATATAAAGAAAATAAATATATCGTCACATTTAAACAAAAGGGCCACAAATCAAAAATATTCAAAATCCTTTTTATTGTACACATTCAAATTTTGTCGGTCACATATCCGAATCAACCATTTAAAGCAGAATAAAAATATCTTTCTAACAGTGTATAACACCTATTTATCAGTTTTAAAATTACAGAGCAATTGCACAAGAACTGATTTTGAAAACTTTAAATGTCTCTCCTGTAAAACTAGTCTATTCGCGTTGTGGCCCTTTTGTTTTAAATAGCGATATGTAAAAGACATACATTTATTATATATGGTATGTTATGTAATGAAAAATACATAAAATATCGAATTTATTGGCCTAAGAATAATGACGAACACGGTAAAAATTGTTATAATGAAGGTGTATTAAACACTTTAAAAGGTGTTCGTATCTACATACGAGTATGTATATTGCCTGTTGCCAAGAGTGCTGATCGTGTCAATAACGATTGCAACACTCTACGTGAGCTGCGAACCAGCCCTATTATCACCAACCGCATTAACGAAATGTGGAAATAATTGTTTATATAACTTTTTGATACTAGGACCCCATGGTTTAAGGATTCAAAACTAAACAGAACAAACAATTACTATTTGTAACTACGAAGTGAGACACATTTGCGCCAATTTGCTTCTTCTATAGCCTCAATCATATCTAATACAATCAGAGACACCTCGAGATATTTACACAAAATTCCCTATTTTATTTCTTACATTCTTAGTTAAAGTTAATGAGTGACACACTGACATTTATAATTAAATAATTAAAATATTTATGCGGTACCTAAGACGGGAACTTACACTTTAAACATGATATTTTGTGAACATTTCATTAAAATGTCTGGTAAATTAACAATATACGTACATATATTGTTTGCTTTGATATACATTTTTTGCGTTTATTCACGAGAAAATTTAAAAAATATTTTTAAAAGCCCGTACATAGTTATTTACGTAAAGCGTAAAAGTTTCCTCAAAAAATCCCTTAAATATTTATAGCTCGTGAAAATCGTAGACAATTTACAATCGTTTTATGGAAGAAGAGCAAGGGAGCATGCAGACTACCTCGCATTAAATAGTCGCTAGGCCCATAAACATCCACGTACAACCTTAGACAGGACTGAAGTAAGGTCGTACGTATATGATTTGCTACTCCTGAGGACTAAGATAGTCGCCTTTCTTCTAAGTGTCGCCTAGCCTACCAACTCTCCAACTGAAATACAAAAATTACTTCGCGGTGGATGATGAGGACAGGTTTGGTACCTCCTCCGTCTAACATTAGTTCTACCGACTATTGCCAATCTATATAGACTTGATATTGATTGCAGTAACTGATAACAAGAAGGTGGACTACATGTTCAGTTGCCACTTCGATGTTTAAATAAAAGCTTATATTTTCCAAAAAGCCTGAAAATCCTTCAAAAATTATACTCACCACATGACGACCAAGTAATAAAAATGCCGATATTGACGCAACAACGATGACGATGGTCGCCAAACATACAATACTAGCAATATTACCACGGAGCAATATGTTGCACCTATATTTACTGAACATCATGATTATAACGTATAAGACCACTGAACACTTAGATCATTTGCGGTTGACACACATCGTCATTAAGCTAAAATTACTTCAAACCGCTAGAAGAAGTGGAGGTTAATTCTACGCCAATCGAAACAATAAAACCACAGTATATTATAATGAAAATAATATTATATTGTGGTTAAATAACGTATAATGAAAAGAACTGAACATTATTTAGTAGTAGAATTATTATTCTTTACTTAGTTAGTTATTGTTCAGTGTCTTTACATTAATAACTTTGTCTTTAATATATTAGCAATCAATAATAAAAAATCGATAATCGTGAGTACCGGTACATGATTATATTTTTTTATAAATGTTAAGAATTATTACATTAAGTTAATTAAATTGAATTAAATAGAAGAGATTTATTTACACGGAACTTTCTACTATTTTATACCTCAAAATATTGTATTATGTTCCTCAAAAACTACAGAAAAAATTAAGACGCTTCAAAATTATTTATGCGAGTACAGTTATTTTGATTTTATATTTAAACTTATGTTTTTTAATTTAGATGTAAAATTATTACTCAACGTAAAGATACAACTGGGAGCAGATTAATAATATTATTACTTTGAATTATTATCAAAACTTTAAAGATGATTCGCATTTTCTTTTAATCTAAGAGAAAAATCATTGTACAGCGTAACAATACCCGTGCTAATTAATTTTGTGAGATTTAGAGAGATTTAGTTTAAATGTAAGAATATTCTCGTGATTATTAAGTAATTTTTAGTGGAATAAGTCTAAGCATATGTGCGTCAGGCCACAGAGTAGAACAATATCAAGCGGTAGATGTGGTCATATTTTACATAAGATATACATATGTATGTTATATTATTATAAAACAATACTATTTTGTTCTTAACTAGCGACTTGGTCCAGCTTCGCTCGGGTTATAGAGTTTATATTTACTTATACATATTATTTTTATTTCATATTTACGTGCATCCAGTCATTAATTACATAGTTGCATAAACTAACAATTAGAAACATCTATTTCGAACTAAGGATGTTTTTTAGACATCCACGTAGAAGTACAAACTCGACCGAAACCCTATGTGGGCTCGAACGTAGATGCGTTGCTACTCCTGAGGAATAAGATGGTCGCCTCGCTTCAATGTAAAGCCGGCAATCGCGCCTCTCCAATTGAAACACAAGCGATACTTTACGGCGGATTATGAGGGCGGCCGAGGTACCTTCCGGGTCGATCTATAGTTCTCCCATCTATGTATAATAATTATCTTATTATTGTTATTATTAAATGTCTAGTCATTCTTACAAAAGTTTACAGCTAGTACCATCATACTTCCGTATCGAAATGTGCAGATCAATGACCGACAACCGCACTCAACATATTTACACAAAATTTAATATATTTGTACACACATACGGAATAGCGGCATTTTGTTTATATAAATAGGTATCAGTTTATTAGGAAAATCATTAAATGCAGTCAAGAATTAACAGGCACGTAGACACTGGAATAACCCGCTGTTATCGCTACATTCCATGTAACTCGGTTTATTATAACATTTTCATGCTGTCTTTTGTTACATAATACAATTAGTTATATTATATACAATGTTATATATGCTACATATACTGTCCCCTTTTAACACGCTTTTATTAGGCTGGGTTGTGTCATTGTGTGTGTGTGTGTGTGTTTTCTTGGTCTGGGTGTATGTACACAGACGGACTCATAAACTGCATCAATGTTATTAAACACTGACTTACACGAATTAATGTAATTTTTTACCGTAATAACAGACGAATTTGAGACTACGCACATAACTTATTCCCGGCTATAATTTTATCTTTTACTACAAGTCTCGTAATTTTCATTAATTTTAATCTAAATTTTGCAAACTTATCAAATCAGCAAATATCAAATTTGATGCAGTTTATGAGTCCGTCATTATATTATGCTATAAATTTGGCTTTTTTACCACTTATTGAGGGTAACACTCTGCAGGATCTTTGTATCCTCTTAGTAGGGTTTTTAATAGAGGTCTTAATGAGGTTTTTTAATAGTTGAAACATAGCAAACAATCGTGAAGTCTACCTGATGTTTGTACCTCTAGCTAGGGCCAGAAACAAAGCAATGGTCTCTTGTGAGTAGGAGCTGACTGAAGAGTCTTCGGGGATAAGTAGTAGTAGGAGTGGGACCTCGAGTCGTCCTGACGTAGCCATGACAGAAGGACATCGGCGTGAGTTGTCCCACATCGATGTAGGCACATACAGTTGCCCGAGGAGCCGTGGAAGCTCCTCTCAGATGTCCCCAACATCTCCAGTCATCAACAGTCTCTGTAAAGCAACATGTTCTTCATGTATTGTGTTTCGGTTGTGGAGGTGTGGTTACCGGACACACATTATTGGAGCCCACCATCTTAGTCCTCAAGAGTAGGAACGCATCTGCGTCCATCCTTAAATAGAACTTCTATCCTATTTGCGACTGGACGTGGATGTCCATGGGCTGCAGTGACCACTTAACATCAGGTGGCCTGCATGCCCGTTTCCTATTCTTCTCATATAAAAAAAATGTTAGTCATCGAACTATCTAATATAACGTTAAAATCATTTTTACCTCAGAATTTAATAAACACAATTGCATAAATCTATAAGTCGCTATGCCACATCAAAATAAATCGTTATGCCACGTCAGTCATAGAACTATCTATCATGATGTTAAAAATAATTTTAGCTCGATATAAATACATTTTTCAAACCGTATCGTATTTTATACAAAAAATGTCCTTACATCATTTCACTTTTACACTTTTTGTTTTTACGGTCCATTAAAATTGTTATACCACTTCCTTGTCTATAATGAAAATAATCTTTACTATAAATAATAGCATAATGTTGTTCGTTTGTTTATTTACTGGTGTCTTGAATACGAGAGCTACTGATTTCATCATATTGGAATACATTGTTTATTTATGTGTATAAGAAAAATGTTGCCTTCATGCAGAATCATGAAATTTTACAAATAGGTTATCTACGTAGTAAATAAGCGTAAACGAGCACTTTGAAAGGAATTTCAGAAATCCCCCTCCCCCAAAACATAAAATAGAAGGTGTAACCAGTATGTTTTTGAAGCAAAACCAGAAGCTCTATTTTTTAGTATTATAATATGAGATTATTTAAAAAAAAATATACGGAACCGTTTAAAACCGTGCCACTAGTGCTTACCCATTCTTATGCTGTTAACCTTATGTTGATTGCTTATCTTTCTAGCTCGCTTGAAATGTCTATAAGCAAAGGTAACGGGAAGAGCGAGTAATACTTCGGTGTATAGTTACACATCACAAGTTTATATTGTCAATAAATAATTATAGGAAATCACGCAGATTTAGTTTTGGACATCATAATATTAAACTCTTCGTTTTCACTATTGTAATATATATTTCTGCACGAGATCGATCTCGAAAAAACGCTATTTGTTATACATATTTAAAACTTAAAGCAATCCTTATTTAACTACGAATTGGTTTTATTATAGTAGGCGTCAAAAAGGCTTATATTTCTCGAACAAAACCGCGGGGCGACACTAGTATTATGTTAACTAGAAACATAACTATGACCGTAACAAACTATCTGTCAAGGCGGTCACACCTACGTTTTTTATAAGTTAACACTTTCATTGCGGCGTAACACTGTCGTACTTATGCTTGTGGCTTGTACACACCTTTAATTGTACGTACAAATCTGTGTGGATTACGGGCGTGTTGTATTTACGTCGGCGCTACAAGACTAAAGGCGGACATTACGTCAGTGTCGTCGTGGAAGCTACACCAATGCTAAAAAATACAATATTTGTATGAATTCTCAGCACATCTCCAGTCTAGAAAAAGAGCTCCAGTTTAGTGCCGCCTCCTTTAACACTGACACGATGTAATATGTGAACGCCGCAGTCTAAGTGTTAAAAAATCAAAACCCGTTAGAAAGAGATCAATTTTTTTCGTTAAACCTTGACTTAATGAATGTTAATAACTATTAACCCTCATTATTTCAAAATGAAAGAATGGTGTTTCCGGGTCAATAATCCGGTTAATCCGGTTTAAAAGATGTAGTAAAGCTTTTGTAATCAAGAACTTGCCGGTTACTAGAAGTGAGTCGAGCAGCTTAGTCCTCAGTAGTAATGCGTCTACACAAGATTTGCAAAGTGGGAGAACTATAACGAGGACGACGAGTTCGACGAGGGAGGTACCACCGCCGCCCTCATAATCCGCCGTAAATTACTCGCGTTTCGGTTGGAGAGATGTGGTTGCCGGCTACACTTTAAAGCGAGCCGACCATCTTAATCCTCAGGGGTACATAAACTTCTGTTGGACTGTGGCGGAAAATACTCATCCCGGATTCCTGATGAAAAAATACATTTTAATGGACTACAATATCTGCTTAACATCAACTGGTCTACATGGTCGTTTGCTACTCTTCAGCTTGTATTTATTTCAACCAAAAAACGAACTGACAACTCTTCATTATACTTCTGAGTACATATAAATTATTAGTATATATATATGTGTTCTATTTCTATTCTACATATAACATTTTCTATTTTTATATAGAAAAGTAAATAAAGATATTCTATGTAAAATAATAAGGATCATTAAAAGGAGGTATATAGTTCAATTGGAACATTAGTTGACGTTTACGTTGTATTATTGTTATGGTTCTGCGGTCAACTGTAATGGTTAGGACCATCCGAATGGTTGGGTTAATTCTGCTTCAAAATAGATATGGTTTGGATTGGTTTACTACCAACCTTTCTATAATCGACTGTACTAACGATATACAACCCATTCAGTAAATACTAGAACTACAGTTACACCGGGGAGGTACCACTACTAACAATCCGCCGTAATGTCTTGTGCTTCGGTTGGACAAGTGTGCATAATGGATACATTTACGAGATCATCTTAAACCTTCGAGTAGCAATATGTACGTTCGGCCTATCAGGTTAGGACTATACGCCTTCTACGTCCATGGGCTGCAGTGACCACTTGACATCAGGTAGCCTTCAGGCTCGTTTGTTACTCATATATTATTAAAAAATTACAGAAGCTAAACCTGTAGTTCGTTAGAGATATCACCGTCGCCCTCATAATCCGTCGTAAAGCAACTCTTGTTTCGGTTGACGGCTACACGTAGAAGTGAGGCGACCATTTTAGTCCTCAAGAGTAGTGACCAATGTAAGCACGAGCTCGTACAGAACTTCAGTCCCGTATGTGGTTGTAGGTTGATGTCCATTAGTTGCGGCGACTATTTAACATCCGTTGGCCTGCATGCTCGTTTGCTATTTTACTTCTACTAGTTCAAAAACAAGTACAGGATATTTTGAATATTCTTGCCAATTCAAAACCTTGAACCACGGTTTAAGAATCTCCATAAGAAGCTCTTTGGATAAATCTTCTCAGACCACCAACAGGACTCCTGCTGAAAACTAACCTAGGTTTTGATATATTGGGACGTGTCCCATCATTCCGGCGGACCACAGTATCTTGGTACATTCCTTGAAAAACACCGGATGATGGGAAAAACCTCGAGGCCTGTAGCTCTATGAACTGGAAGCATCATAGTCTCACCAGAAATAGGACGATCCTTTTACATCTGCGGATCCTAGTGCCTTGGATGGTAGATCCCTTGAGCATTGCTGATTAAAGAGGGATACGTCGAGGTCCGTAAGCCCTTAAACCGGAGGTATCAAACTTCGCCAGCGGTAGGACGACCCATTCCACCGGCAGACCACAGTATTCTGGACGCTTCATGCCTTGAAAATTGCTGGTTAAGGAGGGATACCTCTAGGCTCGCATGCCCTTAAGCTAGAGGTATGAAAGGTACACCAAAAGTAGAACAACCTTAACCGAACCTTAACTTGTACAATATCTGAATGTCAATGAACTAAAATATGAATGTATTTATCATAAACTAGCGACGCGGCCTAGCTTCGCTCGGATAATAGAGTTTATATATACCTACTTATATTCTTTTTCTTTCATATATGCATCCAGTCATTACTTAGTTGCAAACATTAACAATTAGAAACATCTATTTCAAACAACGATTGAATTAGTATATTCAATTTTGATTTGATTTCATTTCTCGCCCAATGTACAAAAAAAAACTTAACTTATTGTACACCAAAGCCTTCCTCAGGAATCACTCTACCTGTTGTTGAAAACTGTAAGAAAATCCGTCGAGTACTTTTTGAGTTAATCGCGAATAGACAGACAGACGTAACGATGGAATTTATTTATAATATTTATATAAGAGATAAATACTTATAACGTTACGTAAAAAGCATTAACTGCTAATAAAGGTTAACCTTGATATTGTGAAGTTTAGTTACACTTTTTACTCACAGTGGAACGGAGAAGGCATACGTTTAAAGTGAGAGGTTGTTTGTATGTTGCGTGCTAAGGAATGTTTAATTTTATCTCTAAAATGTATTATACTAAATATGATGTCTGCATTTGGGAGCAAAGAAACTCGAAATAGTGTTTTAATACAGGAATTTAATCATTTATTATTTAATAATTTTGTAATTGTAAATGACAAAGTCGACGTTCTGAATTGTATGTCTTCGTATTTATATTTGAGGTTTACACTTATAATTAAGGTAACACTTAGCCTAGTCATTCATTGTATTATTTTCAAAAAATATTAGTATTAGTGTTTACTTTGGTGGTGTGACACATAAAAAAAAGTAAATAAATATATAAATAAAACAGTTTATAAAAAATTTTATTACAATAATCTTAAACAAATTATAATAAACAAAAGCCTAATCTAAACAATCTAAAGAGAGTCTGTACCCATGTCGTACATTATCAAAGACGCTAGCCTCATTCCTGCGTTGGATAGCGATCCCAGTTTTCTACGCGAGGTATGAACCAGCCCTCTTGTCATCGGCGGGGTCGAGCAAACGTTGGGCTAATTTGAAAAACTACAATAGGGTTACAATTAACTTAGACCATAGAAAGAATTTGAATTTAGTTCAAATACTAAAGTCCTTTCAAAGGTCGTACGAAGATGTGTTTCTATTCTTAACGACTAAGATAAAGGCATCACTCAAAAGTGTAAATCACAACCACACCTCTTCAACTAAAAGGTAGGAGTTGTTTCATAACAAATTATAATGCGTTATACCTCCACGTTCGAACTAAATTAACAATAGTAACTATTGATCAAATTGTAATCTGATCGATCAGATCGGTCAGATCGTGAGGTCTTTTTATACCAATGCGTAAGTCATTGACAGATAGTTCTTATCATAGAAATGTAACTGGCAACAATTGAATGGTTAAGGACGCGATTAGGGCTTAAACGCACTAAGGTTTTTAATTATGATTAAATGAGATTATAATTTGACAGACGCTGCTGGTGATAGGAGAGCTGGTTCATATCTCGCACAGAGAATTACAAAAGTTGTTCTGTGTGGGAACCAGTCATATCACGTTGCCACATAGATATTCACTTCCTGTGAATTGTTTAGATTTGGTTTTTATTATAATTAATAATTAAAATCACTAATGCTTTGGGTTAATTAATTACTATATTAATGTAATTACAAAATTATTTTAATTATTATAAACTCACACAAATTGGAAGAAAATATTGTTTGTTTATAATAATAAATCATTACTGAAATAAAAAATGTTATATTTTACATAAAAGAGTAAGTAAAAAAAGAAAGTTTGCCAAAAAGTTGATAGATGGTAGTTCTACGAAGGTCACCGACACCCTCATTATCCGCTGTAAAGCAATTGAGTTATTTATGAAGAAGTACGGTTGCCGGCTACGTAAACAACCGAAGCGAATATCTCGGTATTCAGAAGTAGTAACGCATCTACGTACTTATATCCTGTTTGAGCATGTTTGTGGTTGTCCATAGGTTGCAAGAACCATTTAACATCAGGTGGCCTGTTTGCACGTTTATTATATTTCAAACATAAACATGTTGTTACAAATGGTCTTAATTTCTTACATACATAACAAAACATTTTTTTTATGGTACGCAAAATTATATTTTTTTCATTCACATATTTCTTACAAATGATAATTTATAAAAATAAATTGATAATTTATTGCTCAACCATAAGATAAAACTTAAAAAACATCTTTTTATACTAAGTAAAAAATTAAACTAAATTAAGAATTATGTGTACATAGATTATTCTCGATATCAAAAGCTTCATCCAAATTGCTGACCCTTGGATGATCCCAAAACGCTGGCGACATTACCTCGCTGTATAGCCAGACT
>DWON01006596.1:0-13725 GCA_018251015.1 Phocides pigmalion okeechobee
CAACCTTCTTGATGTCACCCTGGCGACCACAAACGTTCTTCCCATAAAAGGAGAAGGCCTGGAGCATACCTCACCACGTGAGTGGCTGTAGCCGACTACTTTGATTGATATACAAATACAGATTATGTAACTTTCTTACCCTTATAAAATGTATATTCTTTACACAACAAGGGTGATGCCTTAATAGGGCTAAAATTAATTATTTATATAGACATTCAGAAACCAACGCTTCCAAGGCTTTATGCCTTACAATAGGAAACGTCCAACGCCATTTGTAAGTTATTATGATAGTTCCTGTAATCCTTTATATTTTAAAATTTATAGTTATTGGTTCTTATACATGCTCAATTATATATTTAATAAAAAGAGATATCATAAAGTTCCCCTAGGCAAATATCTATCGAACCCTTATTTTACAAATAGCTGATAAAAATTAAAATATCAAGGAATATACCAACATAAAATGTAAATTTAAGTAACATTAAAAATATATCCAGCAGCCAATATCGTCAGTTATACAATTTTATTTCCGAGCAAGCGAATAGTCCTGTCTTAATAAATGAATTATTATTTTAAAGTTAATTACGTTCTTACCAAACAAAACAACAGTACTGTGATCTAATTTGAATCAAAGTGCAATTACTTCGAGCTTCGCATAACACTTTACCGTGTCGGACCATGCATGTTGTCGATGCAATCTTATATCGGTTTCATAGGATCTCTAATTCTCAAAGACTTTATATAACAATTGTACATACCCACCTTTTGCCCAAATTATATATATTGTATCAGATCCGCCGAAAATCTCTCCGTTCATGTTCTCGTCGGAGCTGACGGAGGGCAGCTCCGTGCAGGTGCTGTGCGGCGTCTCCTCCGGCGACAAGCCCATGTACTTTTCCTGGCTAAAGGACGGCGCGCCCTTGCCACCCAACTTACAGGTATACACATTCTCTTTCAAATTGTTCAAAATATAGTAATGAAATATGTCGAACGCCCGGTAATTGTATTGTTTGGTCTATGACATGATCATAAAGGTATGTAGGTACTTATGGTACTCTTATTCTTCATCTTCTTTATTCATGTTTGTAATAAATATGACAAACGAGGACATTTTTCTCTTTTTCTGGGACTGTATTTTTATGTATTATATATTTATATATAAGATATATTCCTGCGTAGAAGGCGTTACTTTTCGTATTACGTAAACATATAATATCGCCAGATTGATTTTGAAAGTGATCATTAACGTACAATAGATTGAAGAGAAGAGCCTGAACGAGTTCAGCCTGCTGATGTTCTCGGAGCTGTCGGCGCGGCACAGCGGCGCCTACACGTGCCGCGTAGCCAACCACGCCGCCGCCGTCAACTACACCGCCACGCTCACCGTCAAAGGTGGGTCACTTGCCGCCACTCGCCGCCATTCACATGTTTATTCTCCTACTTGTAATCTGTCATATAACAGAAATTAAAAACTAAACTTTCACTAAAAACCATTATTGCAACTAGACTTAGTTCATTCTTTGATTGAAAACGGAAATATTAAAATGTAATATTCAGTTCTGAGACTCCCATAATGTGTTATAGTAAATTTACTTAAATGTTAAGAATGGCTTGTAACGGCTACGGGTCCACTTAAATGACATTTTTGAAGACATAAAAGATGTGTTTTGGAGTTTCTTTCGCTGCCTCTTCCACATAACAGAATACCTTGCGAATCGGCGGTAGTTTATTGACATTTAAAAAAGTTATTTAAAGAATGTACTTAAATAAAAATATTTTTATTTTGTGTCGTGTACCCCAGTGGCGCCAACATGGGCTACGGAGCCGCTGGACCTGGCCGTGCTGCTGGGCGCGCCGCTGCTACTGGAGTGCGCAGCGCGCGGCCACCCCGCGCCTCTCGTCACCTGGTATAGACGGATAAGTAAGTAGGTGGTCTTCAGACATTAGAATTTTAGGGTTGTTCCCCTTTCATCGAGAGTAGTAGCGCAAGTGTCAGGAACTTCAGGTGGGACATTGTTCTATAAAGACTTGGTTATTGATGTTCACTGATGAAAGTGACCAATCACCGCCAGGCTCGTATGATACTTCATTACATCAACATATAAAACCTAATTTCATATATAATATATACAAAAATGTTTCCTTTTTTTTAAATATCCATTAGGCGACGGCATAAGCACGGAGACAGGAGAGCGCTGGGAGGCGGCGGGCGCAGAGTGGATGGCGGGCGGCGAAGCGGGCAACGCTGTGGGCGGGGAAACGGGCGACGCGGACGCAGGGCGCGCTTCTCTGGCGGCACGGGCGGCCGTGCGATCGCACCAAGGCCTGTACCGCTGCACCGCGGATAACGGCGTGGGACCGCCGCTCGTTAAACACGTCAATGTCACCGTCCATGGTTCGCTTTTGTTCACGAGTATCTCCTCTATACTCTAGATTAGTATCTTTGACCTCTGAGGGCGGATTCAGCATGTACATTCTGTACGTAGAGCCGGCGCACTTCGGCACGGTGGGCGAGTCTCGCAACGTATCAAGCGTGCGCGGGCGCGGCGCAGCCCTGTCTTGCGCAGCGCGCGGTGACGCCCCGCTCACGCTGCATTGGACGCACCGTGGGAATCGGCTCGACCTTGACTCCTACAGGTTACGATTCCAACTACATTTGACTACTGTTTATATGATGTACGGAATTGCCGTACATAAGGAAATTAAAGCTATGTCAGCAAAGGCGACTCACGCGGCAACGCGAGACAGTGCTTTCCGACAGCCATTTAATTAACATATATATTTGTAATTCTCGAGCAATTAAACGGTTCTTTCTAAAGCAAGCTATCTTTTATTTTTGTGTAAACCGCACAATGACGGTGATGATTACTCTCCGAATTCTCTCGAGCTATTGTTCATCTATCTGTCACCCGTCATCCTGTCAATCTGTGATTAAAGTCATCCTGTCAGTCTTTGGTTGATGTATGCAATTGCATGTTCGTTTGGGACATCTATATAAAAAAACCGCTTGAACTGCACTCAAATCGGCATGATAGTTCTTGAAGACTTGATGAGGGTTCAACTGAATACTTGCAGGTCGAGTCGAGCGGCGCGCGCGGAGTCGGTGAGCTCGGGCGAGGAGGACGAGGAGGACGAGGGCTTCCACCTGCTTACCGCCGAGAACCTCTTCTCTACTCTACTGCACAGGGTATGCTAAAGCTTCGCTAAACATTGTGGTCTTGGGAGGTTTTTTTTTTTCTTCGAAGAGACAGAGGAGCCAGCAGGCTACCTGGTCTCTGCAGCCCATTGATATACATTTTCAATCTTAAACATTCTGACATCGTGCATATGTTGCTATTCCTGAAGAGTTAGATGGTCGTCACGCTTGTATGTGTAGTCCCCAGCCGCAACGAGACACATTAATTATATTGCGGTGGATTATCAGAGCGGAGTTTGCACTTCCCCGGTCAAACTATTTTATTTATATAATCATAAACAAATTTAATTTTGACATAATCAGCTACGTAGAAAAGTATATTTTTGATGAATTCATTGTACTATTAAACTATTAAACGTTTGTGGGATACGATAGTCAGGGTAATCTTTTTGCGTTTTCATATAACGTCAAAGATCTAAAATGTACGAAAAAATGTCTCGGATATTCTTAACTTTGCTAAATTACTTCTAAAATGGTAATCAAGTATAACATCCAAATTTTTTTTCAAAATATTGAATTACGGAAGCATTCATCTTAATTATTAAGTTAGGGCGAATTACAACCGTCAGGCGATCGTAAAATAAGTTAAATTAACGTTTGTTGACAATTGGCAGGTCCGCGCGCTCACCCAGCGGCTGAACGGCGAGGAGGGCCCCGGCTTCCCGCAGTCCTCGCACTCACTCTTCAACAACCTGCAGTCGCCCTTCTTCAACAGGTACCTAGCGCGGCCCGACTGACGTGTGGCTTATATACTCATTTGGTTTTACTCTCGTTTCTTACTGTATTGCTCAATCACCAAAAGGCAGTATTTACACTGTTCCGCGCGATGGTTCGAGTTGAACCTAAGTACATCAGTTAGCTTGTAACACGTAATACGACGTAATGATGCTACGGCCCGGGACAGCGGCGTGCGGGCCGCAGACCAGTGTGAAGACCGCTTTTTGCATTACCCCCAATGAGCAAGCACGGTGAAAATGTGACAACTTTTTACATCTTCACCGATGCCAACTTATTTAAAAATTTTTAAAAGTCGCGACACCCTGATTTAAAAAAAAAGTAATTTTTAAAGAATGAATGTCGAAAATTTTACTTAAAATGGTTAAAAAATGTACAAGAAATAATTATGCTAAGTGTAATACATTCAATTAACATGTTAAATAAAGACACAAAACAAGATCCTAAATAAACAAGTTAAAAGTTTAGGTTCAACTTTTGATGCGCCGCCCAGAGGCATCAATCACTTGCGGAGTTTATAAACGACAACCCATTACTTGTTTCTCTATTGCGTCTTTTATTAAAAAAAGTAGTCACAAGTATCAAGCCCGCAGCTCAATAGTTACTACATTGATATGGTTTATTGTAAGATTATGTTAGATGTAAGTTTTATGATTTTGTTTTTTTTTTTTTAATTTAAAAAAGCTTCAAAAATCACACGATAATTGTTTTCGTTTTGTTTAAATAGGAGCAATAAGCTGTTATTTGTTTGTGCTATAAGTGATATAATAACATAATATATTTTAATTATTTTTAATAACGCAGTACTTGGTTCTACTGTCGTGGTTTACATTTTGTTCAAGGTATTGGATTTGCTGATAATGGCTTTCTAATATAAAACGTTTTTCATTTTTCATGTACGCCAACTAATATTAATGATAATTTTCCGCATGCAGCCCCCACTTACCGAGGAGAAATCTGTTGTAAGTATATATTATGCAGCTAAACATCATATAATCACACGAGTAGTTTACTTTACACGTTAATATTGTATCAAATAATCTTCATTACATGCAGCACTCATAGATATGTGGAAAGCAAAAGAAGTATATCAGAAACGTGAGTTGCTATTCATATTTTTAATGTATTTAATTATAAGTTTTATACAGTTATATGTAATAATAAGTATGAAGAAGAATAGCTCAAATCTGATTAATAGTTCACCAATATCCAAATTTGGATCAAGTTTCATAGTTTTACTGGCCTATTCTACTATTCAATTACCCCGATTGCTAAATAGAAGATTGTGGATTTGATTCCTATTCGAATATTTGTATGATGATCACAAGTCTAAAGTATATATCTATATATTTATATGTGTGTTCAACGTCAGATTTACGAGTAATATGTATTCGCCTTCCGATGGAACTCCTGTTATACGTGCAGTTACAGATGTCCAAAGGAACAGTGACAACTTACGACGAGGTCGCGTTGTACCTCGTTTGTTATATTATAATTTTATGGTAATATAAATGAATCGTGTGTGCAACAGGCGCGAGGGGTGGGGCTCGCGCGACCTGCACGCCCCCTTCGACTCGATGTTCGCGAAGCGCACGCACACGCCCAGAGGTGAGTCCGCACGCTTGCACACGCACACGCACACGCACGCGGGAAACGTTGCCGATGCGCGCGCCGCCGAACCGCGCGAGACGCTGGGAGCCGGCCGCCGGGACGCCTGGGACGCACTAGCCTTAGTTCACGCGGAAATTTTGTCTTGTAAACATACTTTTAAATAAATATGATAGATAAAAATTCCTATTAAATTAATTTAAAAGTGATTAAACCAGTTATGTTACCAATTAAATGACAATGTCATTTGTCTTCATAAAAATTAATAATAGTATTTGAAATGGGCGCTGCAAGTGAAATTCATGGTCAAGCATATATTGTTAGTTTATATTTCTGTTTAAGTAAAATCTTAACATAATTTGTTCTTAAGTTTTAAAAAAATATTCCTAATATTTATTTATGACCATTTTTAAAAACAGTTTACAACAAATGTAGAGGTTCTGTGGTTAAATATTTAATAAAAATTTGATTAAAAAGTGAAAAATTTAAAATTTGAATTTAACTTTAGGTCCGTGGCAGGTTTTTCTTGGCTTAAAAAATTTAATGCCCAAAATGTTTTTCATCACACTCATTTAAAATCATACCATTTTCTATTCATCTAAAACATTAAATCTTTTCAAATTTACTTGCTTATAACTGATAATATGAAAAGAAAGTATGGACAAAAATTGCAAAAGCTGACTTTGATCGAAATGTAAATAAGTTTAAAGACGCATGTTCACGTTGCTATCTCACCGGCACTCGAAGTAGTTAGGGAGCACGGCAGGGCACTGCTACAGAACTCACCCGACAGCTAGCTTCCACTAAACAAACGAATTAACTTTCGACCGCCACATTTCGACGTAAGCCCCCGTCGCAGCCTCTCGTTCGTTCGGCATCCCTCGAATCAGTAACGTTTTCCATCGGCAGTGTGACCCTTTTTAACATTAATGTCATGTATAATAGACTATAATATTTGTTTTCTCCGATCTGTAGCATTCATCCATAGTCTATTATATATTTGAGTGTTCGTATTGTCTAAATTCATTAACATTTGATTAATTTTACTTACCGGTTTTATTTTGCATCGTAGTGTTTATCGTATTTCAATTTGCATTATTTGTGCAGGTGTTGACTTTCTCCTACCCGCTAACCCTAGCAGGAAAATGTTGCGCTGTTCTCGATTATCATAAATTTATTATTTTTTTGTAGTCGCGGAATCGCATGAACCGTGCAGAAAAGGCATTTCGTACGTCGCATAGCCTGTGGCGATGCAGTAATGTATGTGCAAAGTAGACTGATCACATTTGAGTTTTGTTTCAAGTTATGATTATGATTGATTTTGAGTAAAATCGAAATACGGGCAGCGAGATTACGAGATTGACAGTTAATTGATTTGTTGGGAGCTTCGGTCCACGGGCTCGACGTGTGTACATAGAGGATGTGGTAGCACTTGCACACGGGCGGGCGGCGGCGGGGTAGCGGGGCGGGAGCGGGGCAGGAGCGGGGCGGGAGCGGGCTGACAGCGTAGTGAGGTTGTGTTGGTGTGGTTGCAGTTGGGTTGCGCGTTACACTGCATGCTCCGACCAAATCTTCACTTCACAGCGGCACCGGCGCCAACCACAAAACCGCCACAAACGCCACACAAGAATAGGTACTAAACTATGTTTATTTCTCATTTATGTGTTTTTGTGTTGCGCATCGCGCGCTGCGGCCGTTTACCAGAATAGAGATGCCTTTATAATGTATGTTTCGCTGACGCAATAATTTTAGTTCGCATTCTGGTATTTTATTTTCTTTGATTCGATCGGCAACATTTTAATGCATAATTTTGTGTTTTGGTATGCACCTCTAAAGCTTTTCGTTTGACCTAAATTTATTAGTTTTTACTCAGTCTGTATAATTATTAACTTTTAACCCGCTGCGTCGATGTTCGCATATCCGTGACTCGATATGGCCATGTCGCCATTTTCAAACAGATTTCTCATTTACTACTCAACAGTAACCCCTAGCGAGGGGCCGCCTCCCGGCTCCTCGGGCGAGACCTGCGTCAAAATCGCCCCTTTCGTTATCGACACTGTAAATATGCCATCCGAACGTCCGTCGTGCATGATCGAAATCGTGTGTTTTTCGATTAATTTTGCAGGTAACACTAAGAAATCCGGCAAGCAACAAACGAAGAGCGAACCGAACGCGGAACAAGCGAACGTCCCTAGCGGGCTAGATCTGTCGGACCTCGACCTGAGCGCGATACAATTCTCGGAGAAGGAGATGCGCGCGCTGTCGGGGCTCACGCCGGCGCTGTCGCGGCGCTTGCAGCAGCAGCTGCTGGCGCACCTGCCGCCCGCCGCCGCGCGCTCGCTGCGCCGCACGCTCTCGCTGCAGCCCACGCCGCGCGCCGCGCCCGCCCCGCGCAGCCGCTCCGCCGGCAAGCCGCCCCGCGACGCGCCCGCTGACGCCCCCGCCGACACTCTTGCCGACACTCCTACCGACACTCCCGTCGACACACCTGCCGATATACCCGCCGACACTGCGCTGTCGGGAGACGCCAAACAGGGTGAGAAGGACAAAAGTCCCGACAAACAGGAACCGGCAAATATAACGCCGAATGATAAGGACGACGCGGCAGACGGAGAGGACTCGGTGGAGCTGCCGGCACCGCAGTATTGCACGCTTCCGCGAATCAGGAGACGCTCTTCGGACACAAAGGAATCCACTTCTCCTCCCTCTGTGGTGTCTGACATCGGACTCGATCGCGCGCCCAAGCTCGGAACGCTTGCTAAGGAGCTCGGTACTTCTCGCGGTAGCAGCGTTCGTAGTACACCGGACCGCCCTTTGCTCAGTAAATATCTGACGCCGGAGAGAACCCTGTCGTTGGACGAATCTTATTCGTCAGATAGCGGCAGTATCTTGTCAGAACCTAGCTACATAGCGGCATACGGTTCACCGGTGGGCAACTTATCGGGCTTGGGTTTCAGGCGACACTCCATGAGGTTGGCGGGGGACCAGCCGAGAAGACGCGTTTCCAGATTTCTCCGTTCGGATTTCTTCGACACGCCTCCGGATGAAAGTGTTTATGCCAAGCATAAGAAAGAGAAGGAATTGGAGACTCAAAAAATATTAAAAGAAATTAGGGAAAAGAAGAATAAATCGTTAGAGTCTTCCGGTGTTAAAAGTTCGGTGGACGCCAAGGACGTTCAACCGCTGTTTAAAGATGACGGTTCTTGCCTTCGCAAGTGCCTTTCACCCGTTAGTAATTTGATGGGGAAAGATCGTAGCAGGTCGAATACTCCATTTTTTCCTATTTTAGATAATATTAAAGAAACTAATTTAGACTGTCCTGTTTCAATATCTGACCTTAAGCCGGACTTAAAATTATACGGAAAACTGAACGACTCGAAGCAAAAACCTCAGCGGGACGAGCAATCTCTAAATAAAGAATCGAAAATGGTAAGACCAAAGAGTTATCCTGTTAAAAATCTTGAAACATTTGAGGAGACCAGCCAAACTACAGAGTCTGACAAAATATTGAACAAAGATGAAACGGACGATAGAAAGTTACCGAGGGAGTCAAAATTAATAAGACCAAAGAGCTATCCCACAAGCAGCCCATCCCCAGAAAAGATATATGTTAATCGAAGTATCAAAAAGGAAACTAGAACACCCTTAGCAAAGGAAGAAATTAGCAGTCCGGAATCTAAAGCTGACATCGAAGTGAGTTTTAGTATTTCTTTACCGAGAAGGAATAAATCACTTGCGTCCGAGACGGACTCGCAAAGGAAGATAGAATCAGTAGATCAAAAAGAAATTTCTAAAAATGACTGTGAGAATAAAGTTACTGATAACTCATCGAACCTTACTTTGAAAAAATATCAAATATTGAATCCCGGCGAAAAGGAAAGTATAAATGTGAAAGATCAAAAGATGAATAGCGAAAAGTCTGTAGGAAATGGTGTACTTAGAGAAAATGTTAACAACACTGGCGATGAAGATATTAAACCTAAAACAGTGAAAAGTAATGGTATTAAAAGCGATGAAATTTCAAAACCTGCAGATTCCGATTGTAACGAAAAGAAAGGGACGATAAAAAAGAAAATAATAAAAAAGGTTACATCGAAATCAAAAATTGATTTAGGCAGCGTACAAGAGGCGGATGAACCTAAAAAAACTGTTGAAAAGAAAAAGGTAACGAAGAAAGTCAAAGATAAAACCGCTGAGGACAATGTTAAGACTAATGTCACAAAAAAGAAGTCAGTTTTACAATCTATAGGACATAAATTAGAAAAATTAGCATCATCCAAATCAAACTCTCCTGAAAAATCGTGTAATATTAATACATCCAATGAATGTAAAAATGATACTGCTAAAATTACTAGGACACAGAGAGAACAATCTGTACCCGTTAGCAAGGACCCTCCAAACGAATCAAATCTTATTAAGCGAGCTGTTACTATAACTGACGTAGCTGCGCTAGAAACTCAAAATATGTCAAGCAATAAAACCACTGTTTCTAAAGTACTAGGTCTTTTTAAGAAGTTTGATTCCAAAGATAAAGTTGCAAAGTCATCATTAGAAAAGTCCCAGAGTGTTGATGTAAACGAGGAATTAATTAATAGAAAGGGTAGTTTACACGAGTCGCTTACGGATAATGATAAGGAAAAACCTAGAAGGCCAACCTCATTGCTATTAAACGGATTAGGCCGCAAAAATAAATACGGAAAATCAGCAAGTGATAATTCCTCTGTTAATTCTTTAGATAATGACGATCAATCTACAGTATTTAAAAAGGATATTGATTCAAAAAATACCAGAAGCTCTTTAAAATTAGATTTCTCCAGATTGCCAAGAGTAAAAAAAATAGTTCCTACAAATCCTGTGATAGAACCACAAATCATGAATATTTCTGCTGTCGACAAGGAGACTGATAATAAACATATTTCCGAAAAAAATGATGCTATTATTGATGGTAATGTTAAAGTGGATATTGTTGATACGCACAGCCGCAGCCGATCTAGAAGTAGATCTACATATTCCAATTCAGATGTGAGGTCTGAAAACAGTGCCGAAATAAAGTATTTAGACAAAAACCCCTTCACTTCGACTGAAAACTCTGTACATTCGCATTTACGAAATCACGACTCGACAACGCCTGAAAAAGAAGACATTGTCGATAGGATACGAAGGAAAAGCTTTTATTCCAGATTCAACGAAAAGAAACAACGCCGGAAAAGCAGTTTAGTGGGTCCGGGAGCCACAGAGTACGACCCGGTGGCGAGGATACATTCACAACCGACGGAAACTAAGTTCGACGTGTCCCCGACGTCTCCTGGCATTTATGATTTATCCCCTGGATTCTCGATCGCGTCAGACTTATCTCCTTCCACAGATCGTTACAGAACTCTATTAACAGATTTACCTATTACCACCAGAAACAACTTACGATACGACGGCCTTAACGATAAAATTGATACGTATCGATCTCTCGATCGAAACGACTTCAGAAAGTACCCCGGAAGCAGAAGTTACTTGGATTACGATCAACCTCTATCGTATGGAAGCAGTAGATACTCGCGAACCAAATCGCTTTTAGACAGCGCAGACGGAACGGATGACCAGAGCCTCACTCATCGGGAACCGCACAAGTATAATAGAACAAATTCCTTGTACACTCCAGGAAGTTACGCTACCTACAGACCGAAGAGAACTTTGAATTCTGCGATACTTTTAAAAGGCGAAAAGGAGCCGAGTCCAGAGAATATTTTGGACAAAATAAGACAACGAAAGATATCGATTAGCGTGACCCGCAAACCGGACTCTGAAAAGGACCCACTGCCGAGGTGTGTATTTTTTTCATGTCACCGTAAATAATAAAAAATAACTTTCCCAAAGTTAAAATTTACACTTTGCACGCTTCACGCTTTGAAAATATTTTTATAACACTAATGCTTTTTAAGTTTTTTTTTCTTTTGATATAGAAGTATGAAGACTAAACTGTATAGAGTAAACACAGTTACGAAAAAAATATAAATCTATTATAGACATAACGTTACATTTAGAAAAACACATCTTAAAAAATACATTGTAAAATAACGATCGACTTGTAGTAGACATTTAAATAGCACACATTTGAAGACCACTGTCAAAGTACACCAGCCGACTAGAAGTAATTACCTGTCTAAGTGTTTACCTTGAACCACATTTCAGATCCACTGTCCCACCTAAAGGCGAAAGCGACTGTGCAGAACGCTCTGAGAAAGCTGACTGAGAGGCGCTACTGAAGTTGATATCTACTACGGAACTAATCGTTGTGATTATCTGAAGCATTTTTGGTAGAACACTCGAATATTTATTTAACGTGAGGATTTACCTTCAATTTAAAGTGTACAGAATCTCAATCCTGTTTACACTATTGCCGTTTCTATTGCTAAAACTGAAGGAATTTGTTTTTCAAGTCGTAAGTCCAGTAGCCTTTCAACTTTAGTACACCTAGTGTCAAAATAGGTATTTCTTATTAATATTCGAATGAATTAGGCCATAGTCAGTTAATAGTGTCAAACATTTCACGTAGGGGTAGGATGGTTGCATTTGAACACTTTCAAAACTATAGTTCTTCTCATGTCTTTGAAAAACTGTAAATATTTCTGAATCTGCTGCGGTTTTACCATAGTTAATAGTAATAATGACGAACACCGAAGCATCTTTGTTAAATGTATTTACAAAGGATAATTAAATTTATATACAATATTTTGCGAAAAAATCTTTTGTCAAAGAGTTTATTGTGAATTGAATCTTATGTGCCTTTACACAACGTTTACGACTGGATTTGATATAGTCCATTTTATTGAACAATAAAATGACACGATTTTAGTGTGTTTGCACAAATACGTTTTACTCAGTATGTTAATTTTAATTTTTAGTTCGTATTAATTTACAGTTTTGTATGCTACCCTAAGTCAATTTTAAGTTTAATGTTTATGATAATCACATAGTATTGAATGCTAAGTCAAATCGTAACAGTTATCGAATAGAATGGTGCTTAGTTGAAGGTTTTCTTAGAAATAAATCGTATTTATAGAAAGTTATAGAACCACTTACAAGATGTAGATCAGCTATTTTGTCAATAGAATGTTTTTGATTCAAATTATATTTACTTGCAATAGGATCGAGACTCCACTAAAGTATTATAGTTATGAGATATTAAGATGGCTCGCGCCAGTGGCTATTTTATTTACAGTATAGTAATGATCGGTTAATTAAACACCAAGTTGTGAGCAATAATTTTGACATGTTTAATTTCAGTTATTTATCATTTGACTATTATTTATTAATTTTATTTTTAGAATTGAGACTATTTATTACTGTGTGGTGATTATTAATATTTTTCTTAGTCATGGTTGTAGCCAGTGTTGCAAGGTTAACTGTGATTGCTATGATTAATATTAAAATTACTATCACACACGTTTTGTATTGAATGTGAATAAATTATATAGTTGAAACCGATTTTTCTTTACGACCCATTACTGTTTCAAAACTATACACCGTACTATATTAAAATGTTAAACTGGCAATCTGCTGCCCATTACTACCTTCACGTGAACTTCTAATAGCAAAAAGTTCTCGTGTTTTTGTCTATCTATAATTCAAAAGAAAACAGGCGACAACAACGAATTTACAGGAATGCTCATATGTACACAATCACACGGTCGGAAATCTAACTATAAAGTATTAGTGTTGCTAAAAGGCAACAAAGCCACCAGCGCATGTAATAAGACCACACCCGCAATCATTAAATTACATTTGTTTTTAATTTAAAGACCAATTGCAATTAATATGAAGTTTTAAGTAAATGTTATTGCAGTAAATGCATTAGTGAAAAGCAACCAGTTAAACTGTTTGTAAGCCGCATAAACAAAAAAATCTAGCTACTATTTTTTCGACTCGCCGTAATAGTAGTCGAAGTAGGCCGCAATATCTACTGTTACTTCTATTTATAATTAGTACCAGTGAACTAATTCTCTTCGCAGTGGAAAAAAATATCCGACATTAATCTGTTTTTTTTTTTCGAAAATGTTCAACTGCTTTATATAATGGCGTACTCTGTACATATATTTGTGCTTTAATCTCAAATATGTGGTGTTAAATGGGCGGATCATATTTAGAGCCATCATCTTTGACAACTTTCAATAACAAGAACAACACAACACAGG